>KZ308290.1:989379-1027007 GCA_000376725.2 Ladona fulva | reverse complement strand
AATCAAACGAGAAACTTTTTACATTATCTTTTATGTTAATTTTAATAAGGAAATGGATATTTTAAAAAATCGTATTTTAAAATATATCGCTTAGTTGTTCCAATTTAAACGTTTCGTTTCAAAATTAGGAAAATAGCGTCGAACAGAACCATGACTTCGTCAGTGATTTAAATACAAAATATAAACTTTTACATTATCTTTAGTTTTGACAGAATTAAAAGCAATTGGATACTTTTTAAAATCTTAATTTAAAAAAATATCACTTTCCGGAGACAATAGTTTCAATTTTAACGTTTTAATTCTTAAAATTAATTGATATTGAAATTATGAAACGGTAAAGATAAAACATTCACACCTTCATCAGCATGCCCATCATACTATACTATACCCTTAGATATTATATTTTACTTCGCAAAAACGCTATCTGAAATCTGGGGACGATAATTTTATGAAAAATTTGGCCGACGAAATAAGTAGCAATCGAGACAACTGCCACAGGATATTGATTGGATACCTATGACTGAATATCTTAACTGGAGAGGAGAAAACGACTTTAAATCTAAACGACTTCTACAATAACGACTTCTAAACCTTAGTTATTTAGCTTCGCATTACAATGACGATATGCTGAATATAATTTCGAGAGATTCGTGAAATACTAACAATGCTGTCGCCAATAAGCACTTAATTACCTTGCTAATTAATAAATTATCAATTAACAAAGTATAGGTGCTGCCAAAGTAGAATTCGAAAAGAGTGACAGATGATACAATTGTTGAAGGGCTCAACGCCTGACAATTGTTTAGCAAGTTTGTTAAACACGAAATCTCTATTATTTTGTTTGCCATAACAATGAGTTAACACTGTAATTTCGATTGTTTTATGAAATACTGACAATGATATTGCCAATAAGCGCTTAATTACTTTGGTGATTAATAAGTTATCTAATAAAAAGTATTGTTGCGCAGAAAATTGCTATTCGTAAGTTTATTCGATCCCATCATTGTCGAAGCACTCAACACTTATCAATTGTAAAGCAATTTTACGTTACTATGGTGGCCAAGCAGTGCCTGCTACCTCTTCAAGGTATTTTCCTAGCTGGAGTTACTTATAATAAGAACAACTCATAAAGCCATAAGTTTCAAAAGGCCTGCTCTATGAATTGGCGGGCTCAGGGTGGGGATAAGTGGATCTCATCCCCCCCCCCTTTTCCAATGACTTTTTAGCGATAGCAATCTCCCTTGCATGAGAGCATGAGGTTAAATTAAAATCTAATTTAGACATTTTTATGGTCACTATAGATCTACCGTTTTTATAACCGCTAAAAGGCATTCCAGAGATGTAAACAAAGTCTTATAGAAATGAGTCCATAAGGATATTGGTCTTAAGCTGTCCCCTTGCAAAGGACCTCAATTCGTCCAATATTCTCATTAATTCTTAATCCGCTTCCCTAATGGTTTTCTACAGTTAAAACAACTCTACCAAACAATGTGGTTGAAATAAGAAAATGGGTGATAATTGTTTTAGCAACAGCCACTGCCTAAAACGTTCAACTTGTGAAGATCCTTCCTCCATTCGCTTTTAAAGGGTTGTCTCACAGTAATATATAGCATATGATACAGAATTACTTCATCCCCCCTTGACGAGTTTCTAGACCTGCCTATGGCTCCATGTGGTAAGCAGAGAAAGCAAACTATGCGCGTACAAGGTTGGGACGCCATAAGCATGCTTTCTGTTACTATCGATGCAAAAATAGGTATATGGAGTGTCATCGTGAAAATTTACACAGGGACTCACTGAGTACTTAACACTGCTTTTAATAAAGACCTATGACTCGAATCACGAGAGAATATGAAGAGATAATGAAAGAAAATTAACATACCTGAAAATAAGCTTTCCAAGGATATATGAATTATCATTCACAAACACTCACTGAATATTACACACAAAAAAATCACTGCACATACTTAATAACTCACTTTATCCCTACACTCACTATACTGAAGAATCGCTGCCTATTTCGCTTCTTCACGGCTACCACGAGGGGAGAAGCGGGAAGGACTTGGGTCGTCCTTGGCAAGTCCCTTCCAAGCTACGAAGACGAATCCCTCCGCTGCAATACCTTCGGTCGAACTGTGTCGAAATATCCAAGGGCAAATGCTTGCAATGTTTCCTTCAGCTGTGGAATCCATTCTCTCCGCAATGTCGAAGAAGTACATCTCCCCACGTTGCAATCACTGTGAGGAATACCTTCCATTCTTGTGAATCCAGCAAAAGGACTCTGAAAAAAAGGAAACGGTGAAAATTACTATACAATCTCAGATCTCAACAAAACCATGGCATGAAATATCCAAAATAAAAGAATAAGCACAGCTGAAAAATGTGAGGATAGTCATAAAGAATTGGCGCCAATTCACAAGTGCTAACTGCATTTAACGAAAAGTCACAAATAAAGATACATATAACGAAAGTATTTGTGATTTATCGCTAAAATTAGAGCTACTGGCAATAAAGCGTAACAATTAGGGTTCTTTAAAATATTCATTTAAGGTTTCAAACAATATTCCGAGCAAAAAAGCGAGATTTCTCCGCCATTAGCCAAACACATGCAAGCATGTTCACACCACAGAGTCGGCACTAAAAGGCGGGAAAAGAACGGAAGTGAACGAAAATAGAAAGACGGAATTATTCCTCTTTGGCGCGTATTTTAGCCGCGCCAAAATCAAATCCAATGTCAGACGAATCAAGAACCTCAACCGAAATATAATAAAAGGTCCTCTGAAAAATGCCACTTTAATAAAAAAATTCTGTCTATGGCCTAGATTTCGTTTTCGTAAGCTCTTCAAAGCCTTAGAATTTAACACTTAACTTCTTCGCGGAGCAAAATACCATGCATTTATTAGTTTCATTCGGATTTGAAATCGAGAAAGAAAAAATGATTGAGTCGGGATTAAAATACTTTATCAGGCTACGAATATTCCTAAGGAGAAACGGACATGAAAAAAGTATGACAGGACCGGGTTTCGAACCCGTGTCTTCCGCAAAGCATTCGCCCGGAATTTTTCAAGTTCTTCTCATAAAACAAAAATATCTGGCGAAATTAAGCGCATTCATTGTATTGGATGGCATTTTTACATAAAAATACACGTGAAATAATTATTTTAAGGTGAAGACTTGTGATCTTTCGCAGCATTAAGCTATCAACTCAACTCAAGATATGACTAATAACGAAGGAATCTACATCTACATCATCTACATCTACATAAATACCCTGCAAGCTGCCTTACGGCGTGTGGCAGAGGGTGAAAACACCGGGCGTTCGGACTATTTTTTTAGCCTATTATTATCATGTATAGTTCGCGGAAAGAATGAATTCTTAAATCGACTCGTCCTAGCATCTATTTCTCTTATTTTGCGCTCATTGTCGGATTGTCCAAGGTAGCAGGGGGGTCTCATAATATCTACTATATCTTCCGCAAATGTACTTTCCCTAAATTTATCAAGCAATCGCAATCTAGCTTCTAGTCTCCTATCTTTTAAGGATTCCCAACCTGCATCTGACAGCATTTTGGTAACGCTTGCTTTTTTATCGTAGCACTTCTTAACAAAACGTATCGCTTTCCGTTGCACTTTCTCGAGTTCACGGGTGCATGTATCGTCTGCCGGATCCCATAAAGAATCTTATTCCTGCTGTGGCATATAGTTTCGGCTCAAAATTGCATAAAATTTAACGAACTCAATGAATCTTCGCAGAAATTTGGCTATTTGAAAAATGTAACTTTGGCGTTTACTTATTGTATTGTATTACAACTTTTTGTTGAAATAGACCCTCTCACACGGAGAGGATGCTAAAGAATGGGGTAAACCGCATAGAAAAACAATAAATTCAATGAGGCGAGGTATGACGGAGGAATTATCTCTTTC
The DNA here is from genome assembly GCA_000376725.2 of Ladona fulva. Lineage (NCBI taxonomy): Eukaryota > Metazoa > Arthropoda > Insecta > Odonata > Libellulidae > Ladona > Ladona fulva. The sequence continues at coordinate 1,023,083 of KZ308290.1, read as the reverse complement.
AGCTACATTTAAGTGATTATATTCTTACTAAACTATCTTGCTTATTCCTGGCGTGAAGTAGAATTCCAAAATAGCATACAAAAGTCTTCGAAATCAAATACGATATTTCAGATTGGGGTTTGTTGAACCGTCAGGTGATATCAATCTATTGAACAATATTTATCACCAATTATCCAATCGGGTTACTTGTTAGGAAAATCATTGATACAGCTTGCCCGTACTGTAACGACCTTGTACTATAAAGTAGAGTGTCTGTGTGTGTTTGTACGTTTATACGGCCTTTGTCCGACTCCAGACGTTTAAAATTGTTTCCATAAGAAATGCATGTAAAATCTCACTTTTATCGCTTGCAGGGTTTGTTTCTTTTGCAAAATTAAATAAGAAAGAATAGTCGCGTGAAATCGAGAAGAGCACCAAGGGAAGGGAAATTGAATCGAGATTCTTATTTTGGTCGTCGAATAGCGTTTTCTGTTCAAAATTGCGTGAATTTTGATAAAATAAACGAAATTTTTCTAAAATTTTGAGGTTGTAAACAAACCGTCCCCCTGACGACTAATTCCATTGTTGAATCCGAGCTCATGCACTCTCATATTTTCCCCGTTGAGAATCAACGGGCACTTCAGTTAGTAATGAATAAAATGATGGTTTCACTATTAATTAAAACTTTTTTCGGTACAGGGCGCTATGAAAAGCTTTCACATGTTATGTTCTCGCCTATATAGATAACTGTATTATTTACTGCCTCAATTTTTCTCGTTGGGAATCAGTGGATATTACTGTAACGCATTTTTAGTGTTAACTGTTGATATCCTATAGCCATCGTTTCCATTTCTGCCTTACTCTCTACATCTGACGCTTGACAATGTAACAATAACGCTTTGCTTAATGGAATAATGAGAGCCATTTAGGATTCGTTATTTACATTGTTATCCACAAGATGTAATAATAATAATAATAAGTTGTTTCGTTACAATTAAATTCAGTTACACAGAAGTAAACCCTGTATTTAATTGGTTACAAGTTCAGAAATAGAAACAGATTTATTATTACTATATTTACATCGTATCTGCACAATTACTGTAACAAAAACAAATTATTACCGTTAACTACTCGATTGTTGAGTCGACTACGCTTCCATTCTGCTGAACGTGAAGGAGTGACTCCTCAATGAGTGCTTCTACCAATTGCAACTGTTCTATATGTTTTTGTTCTGAATTTATCTTAATTAAATTGCCATTTTCTGTCTGTTTACCATTAGTGTCGAAACTAATGGACCGAGGCAAAACTGCAGATAGAATGAAATATTCTCGTGGAAATTTTTACCACACTAATATGTACAGTATTGAGGATTGCAAGGCAATGTCTTTTTGGATGACATTGACAGTTTCCTGGAAGCACAATTTGTTTCTGAGGATTTTTAATTATGAAGAAAACGAATGATTCAACTGACATGGCCATCAAAAAATGCCAAAGGTGAAAATAATGAGATCCCATCATATATTGATTCCAGAGAGGTACAGGCCACAAAGAAAGCTTGGAAACCGGGATTTTTTTTGTTTTCCTACAAACAAATGGATCCTCTCATTAAATTTCGCGAGAGAAATAAAAATCAGCCAATCAGAACGGGATTTTACCTTAACCTTTAGAACGCCTTTCTAATGGCATACATAAACCGATTTTGGAAATGTTTTGTTCTCTCGGTCCCTGTACTTAGTTCAGACATCGCAACTGAAGATGGCCAACCACTTTCCCATAATGCAATACAGTCTCGATTACCCTAGTTACCGTGGACCGGGGCTACCTCGGATAATCGAAAACCCGGAAAACACGGTAGGGTACGAAAGTAGGGTAGGTCTTTCGTACGAAAATTATGAATTTAACCCGTTATTTCCATGCCTATCAGTAATATGTCGTGTATTCTGAATTGAAAAATCATGTTAAAAAATGATGTAACACATTTTCGGTGCAAAAATTGTGAAATAAAAGTTTTCCCTTTTCCTTCAAAGTATACAGTCAACTGTCTAAATGCAGTTCTCAATATTTTTGTCCAATTATCTCCAGATAACTGTTTTATTTAGCTGGCATGCTTCGGTTACAGCGAAGGCAATTGAAGCCGTACAGCGATATATGTGTATAAGTGAAAACGGCAAAGCAACTACATCTACATAATTACCCTGCAAGCCGCCTTTCGGCGTGTGGCAGGGGGTGTAAACACAAAGCGTTCAAGTTACCTCTTTAGCTTACTGTTATCACGTATCATTCGCGGAAAGAATGAGTCCCTAAAACGACTTGTCCTCGCGTCTATTTCTCTTATTTTACGCTCATCGTCGGATCGGCCGAAGTAGCGGAAGGAGTTGCATAACACCAATTACGCGTTCCGCAAATTTACTTTCTCTAAACCTATCTAGTAATCGCAGCCTAACTTCGAATCTCTTTTCTATCGAACATTCCCAACCTGCGTCTGAGAGCATTTGCTTAATGCTTGCTTTTCTATGCACTTTCTCGAGTTCGTGAGCATACGTTTCATCCGCTGCGTCCCATATGCTCGCCGCATATTCCAGATGGGGCCTGACTAAGGTGAAATAACAACTTTCTCCTTCCTTTACATCGCATCTATCTATAATGCGCTTTTATAAAACCGAGATTTTAAGTTGCTTTACCGCAGATTTTTCGAATTCTCCAATTTAAGCTCACAAACCTGTACCTCAAATAATACGGAACCTCTTTTATAATTTGAATAATAGAGACTTTACTGTAAGAGTTTTCCACGTTTCTGGACATCGTTATACCAAACTCAAAAGTCCCATTCTCCGAATTAGTTGAAATATCAACTCCAGCTTATTTGAAAAGAGGGATTATTTGAATGCTTTTTTCTTCTCCCATTGAAAAAAACACTCGATAACTGAACGTTTTCGAACAAATCTAGTGGGGCCAAAGGCAATTTCCGAATGCTCATCCACCGGAGCGAGAGAAACAAAAGAATGATAAATTCCGCTTCATTTCGTCGAACTGAATACGTCAAAGTTGACCGCTGGACCGTAACCAAATGAGCGATGCCGGCCTATCTTTCTCGATTTTCCATCGCATTTCATTCGGGCCTTCGCAAATGAAGAATCGGTCCATTGAACCTCAATGGAGGAGATAAAGAATTTAAAAATCGGCAGTTATTTGGTTGAGAAGAATCCTGTCTGCCTTGAACTTAATTGAGGAGTGGGGTGAGTATCCACGGCAACCCCATTGTGTCATTATATATAATAAAAACTTCCGAAAGACAATGAAGCTATCGTTAATTGTTACGGATTGTTAAGTCCTAAAGCAACCGCTATGGAGTTCATTGTTTCCAAGGGAATTAAATCTAGAGGGAATTGTTTGGTAACAAGCTTTTCTTGGTGCTTTGCCATTGGCGGAATTTAATTACCTTGCCTTTGTTGCGTGTATTTTGTTTCGAGTAGGAGTATATTTGGCGAGAAACTTTGTTTGCGGCCTTAAATCACTCCAACTTCGTTGAAATACTCCAATGTTTTGTTAAAGTGTCATCATAAAGAGCCATCGACTTGACGACTGGGGACATTGTTGATATTTGTGTCGGCGCTTTCTTTCAATTTATTAATATTTAATTACATTAGGTAACGTGCACCTAAAGGAATTGGCGATGATAGACGTTCCACATTTTATCATTGATATTAGAATTAAATATCCCATCACGAAACAGCAAATCACAATTACAGAGTCCGATTCAAAAAAATAGCTATTAGCAGTAACACAAACTAGCAAAAAATAGCTAATGAGAATACAATAAGTAAACAACTCCTTAGAAACCACGTATGGAATAAGAGTTTAACTGATTATATAAAAAAATTAACAATCTGTTACAAAAGCAATATCTACAACTGTATCTACGTTAATACCCAGAAAGCCACCTTTCGGTGTATGGCAGAGGTTGTAAACACCAAGCAGCGTTCGAGTTACCTCTTCAACTTATTGTATCGTTCGCGGAAAGAATGAGTTCCTAACGCGACTTCTCCTCTCATCTTTTTTTCTAATTTTCGCTCATTGTCGGATCGGCCGAAGTATCGGAAAGGGGTAGCATAATACCGATTACGTCTTCCGCAAATGTACTTTCTGAGAATTTATCAAGCAATCGCAGCCTAGCTTCTAATCTCCTTTCTTTCGAGGAATTACTACGAGACATGCATCGTATAGAAGAGTTCCTATAATCAGTATATTTAGCTAAACGCATTTCAACACCTGGAAATTTTTAATAATTCAAGGGTTCTTTGACGTTAAGTTTAAGGGCGTCGGATACAATTTAAACTAGCTGTCTTTCGCACTTTCCGTATTTAGTTCGAAGAAATGCCGTGGAAGGTGGAAGGGGGTATGGTTCGAACGACTTACTGTAGCGCCGAAGCTCTTTAGATCTGTTTGCTGCGGAACGCGCTGGACATGCTGCTCGGATTACACAATAACGGAAATGGCTTGAAACTTACGTACTTGGAAAGTGCCTAGATTAGAAGGTAAAGAATTAAGCTCAAATTCTGCACAAGAAGATTTTCGTAGCATTTCTCATTGCCGAGTACCTTACAATGAAAGTCATCGATCTTTATATATGTTTTCTAATTTCTTTCTCAATTATGGTTTGCATGATCCTAAGGGAGAATGTATGCAAGCGTAGCAAAATTTTTCAACATCGAATGGCGAAAACAGAAATGTTTTATCTATATGCATGCAATCATTTCATTGCCAACCGCCTGCAAACGGATATTCATGCCTTGTATCGACTGCCCTTAAGCTAGTTAACTATGAAATAAATCGCAGTTTCTGCTAATCATAAAAACCGGTATGCAAATTGTATACATTCATTGTATGAGATAATTACCAACGTACAATTAGCGTATGCGATTAATGTCAGATAGTGGAAAAATTACGTGGAAATATATTCAATCGGGTGCAAAACAATGGCCAAGGGGTTGAATATTATATTGGTTTCACATGTACATACTATTAATTATTAGTAAATTTATATAAATATTTCGAACAATGCACCATTTCCAAGGTAACGTGAAGAAGTACGTAGCAACGCAGAGTAGAAAACACTCCCCTGCTGAACTGAAATGATAATGAACAAAAGAAAACATTCCTTAAATCAATTACGAACAATCATAATTGGGTATTAATTCCGGAGCACTCACTCAATGTAATCAACCGACGGATCTTTTAATCCAGTCATTTGAGTGCCCTTCGATTATTCTCCACTCCATTAAATTTTCAGTATTTATCGAGACTATTTTTTTCGGGATATAAATTGCTTGAATATCATTCGGCAACCAATTACGCGTGCTCTCCGACGGACAATTTGCAATCAATTCGCGCACGGAGGACGAAAGAGAGCCATTTTCGGAAAACGTGCGAAACTTTGCATCAAACGCGCGCACACCCACCCTTTTCCCCTAATTTCGCCTTAAGATTGGCACTTATAGAAGCTTTAAAGCCTTCCAAATGGAGTGAAGCCCATTATGATCCCATTAAAATATTCATCGCTACCTTAGCCTTTAAGGGTAGTGGACCGTTTGACCCTCTAAGGCTATTTGAGGGGGGATTTAAGGGATCGATTTTATATCCTCTTCGTGATTAGAGACGAGGATTTGACGCCAATTTAACTTTGCTAGGGAGAGATGTGGTTACCACGGTGCTATGCAGAATATCGTTGCTATGGTGATTAAGCTTCCAGAAACTGCTACAGTAAGTGGTTATCCTGGATTACTATTTCGCAGTAACTTAGAGACAAAAGAACACTGAGAGTTTCAGTGTAAGTCTAAGAAATAGAGATAATCTATGTATACCATAGGCATTCGACAATCACGGAAGAAGGAAATCGTTTTCCCTAAGCTCCTAACAGCATCACCTAAAATCTCATTAACATCGTATAACAGCCATCTCTAGGCTAAATAATATGACAAAATTAGGCTAAAATAACTAAATAATCTTTATATTTAAATAAATAAGAAACATACATTCGCCTTGTAAAAACATTGAATCCATGGCACCTCCAGACAACCCCTAATACACTGAAGGACATGAATGTCTGTTCTAATAAGATTCACACATTATGAAATACTGAAAATTGTTACTGTTTCGCTAAAATTATTCTTTTAAATTTAGTTTAATAAAAGAATTCTGTTTAGTATTTAAGTTTGATCATTAATTTTGTGATCAGTGCTCATTATAACAAAAGGAAAACTATTACTACAGGAAAAATATTGGCAAATATAAAATACTGACAACTGCTAGCCAGCCATTTGAATTGTTGTAGTTTATTTTTGACGATGGCGCATTTTATTAAACAATAATGCTGCTTAGAATGCATCTTTGTTTCTAAATTTTGTGAATTGAGTTTAAAATAATAAAAGGAGAAATATCTCTAAAAAGAACTAGGTAGGTAGTTGGGTTGGGTTGAGAAATGCATCTTTGTTTATAACTTTTTTGAATTGAGTTTAAAATAATAAAAGGAGAAATATCTCTACAAAATACTAGTATGTATAACATAAATAACGTAATGTAAAAAAACATCGGTTCCCATAGTGGAACCCTTGGGAATGGAGACATTGTTTCCGAAATGCGCCTAGAGTTATTCCTAGAAATCGGTAATCCGGAACTTCCCGTTTGATTCTAAACGCGAGTTCCATATGTCGACATAAGATAAGCAGTATTTAAAACCTCTAATGCCTTCATAAGCAAAGCCCCACTCCGTTCTCATTACACCAATCATTCAAAATAACCACATCGCCGATTTTTCAACCACCACGCTCCAGTCATGTCCAAAAGGGCCATGAATGGACACACTAAACATATTTCAAATACTCAACCAACTGCATCACCTTCAGCAACGAATATATTTCCAGGGAATCCCTCCTCACATGCATACTTCCTTCCTTACACACACCAGACCTCTCAAATGACTTTGTCTTTATTTCTGACCTCCACAACGCTCCTTGCCCATCCCTGCATCCTTGCGGCTTTCCTCCCTACATCCATCCCTTCCCACCTACCCTTCTCTCTTCTCTGGATTTTTAAGCTTGTTTAATTGTTTCTGAAGTCACCTGATGATGACGTGGATACGTCGAAACCAAGCGGTGCTAAATAAACTCCTTGTGGAATACTGCAAATCACCTTCCATACTTTATTATCGTGACCATTTTGTCATGAACAATAAGCTCTTATGGTAGGGTAGACCGGCGCAGAGTTACACAATTTTTCAAATATTATTTTTCTATTTTTATTCGCTGCACTTCTTTACCCGTTTTTTATACACACTAAACATATTTCAAATACTCAACCAACTGCATCACCTTCAGCAACGAATATATTTCCAGGGAATCCCTCCTCACATGCATACTTCCTTCCTTACACACACCAGACCTCTCAAATGACTTTGTCTTTATTTCTGACCTCCACAACGCTCCTTGCCCATCCCTGCATCCTTGCGGCTTTCCTCCCTACATCCATCCCTTCCCACCTACCCTTCTCTCTTCTCTGGATTTTTAAGCTTGTTTAATTGTTTCTGAAGTCACCTGATGATGACGTGGATACGTCGAAACCAAGCGGTGCTAAATAAACTCCTTGTGGAATACTGCAAATCACCTTCCATACTTTATTATCGTGACCATTTTGTCATGAACAATAAGCTCTTATGGTAGGGTAGACCGGCGCAGAGTTACACAATTTTTCAAATATTATTTTTCTATTTTTATTCGCTGCACTTCTTTACCCGTTTTTTTATGCACCCTCATTATTTGAAATTTAAATTTGGCGTGGTGCCTTTCGTGCGCTTTAAATTATCATAATTATAAGTTTAACTAATTTTTTTTCGGCGATGTCACCCGTGTAAACTTGCCCTGGAACCGGGGCAAGTTTACACAATGCCGGGGGTACGTTTACACACCTTAAGAAATGATGAAATATAAGTCCTATTGTAAATAAAATGCGACGAATTTGCAAAAAAATATATTAGTTTAATTCAAAACTACATAAAAAACTCAAATCATATAAAAAATTCTGATCGATATGGAACATGGAAATGGATGTATGGAAATACAAATCATTTAAGATCTTCGTCACATTTGGATCAATATTTTTACTTCTGTTGGTATTTATTTTGTGATTCCGAACATCTTTTTATCTATACAAATATATATAGCAATTATAAACTGTTAATTAGTACATATGGGGCTATATACACAAGCACACTTATGTATGTTTATTGAAAATGAACCCATATACAGCAAGCACAAGGCCTTTACGATGGATTATAAACAATATTTACACGCTCTGTAAATCTTTCCCGTGTGCCATGTGTAAACTTGCCCCTTCGCCATGTTTCCGTTACAACTACACCTCTAATCTTTATTCATGAGGTAAGCAACCAACTGAATAGCTCAAAGTACCCGCAAAAGAACAATCTAGTAGGATATATAATAATAACTAATGATGATCTTATGGTACAGTTACTATTAACGCCATTTCAGGGATGTATAGATTTACGCACCGGAAGAAAAAAATCAGAAAATGTTGTCTACTTCACTGGTCACGCGTGCAATAGACTCCAGACTGACGTGAGTGCAGATGGCGGTCACGGTACCTCTCCTGACTTGACAGGTTGCTCTTTCCGACCAACGATATATGAATTATGAGCATTGTGTAAATTTGCCCCTGTACCAAACTTGCTCCGGTCTCCCCTACTAATCGTCAAAGTAGTAGTATTATTAAAACTGCTGTCACAGCCGAGGTCATTTCGCACGTAGTCTCCCACCGGGGGATACGAATCGTTCAGCTTAAGGGGTGGAAGGTGTGATTCCCTCTCGATCTTGAGGGAGTTTATCATTATCAGAGTTCTCATTCTGAAAAAATAACGTCTAGAAATATAGCTGGATCCTTATCCCCCCACCATTAGCTAAAATAGTTTTGAAAAAGGAATTAGGAATCATATTAATCAAGAGGAGGAGTGACGTATTTTTCCTTTGTGACTGCTCCCAAAACCTTACGCATATGGACATCAATACATCATGCCTGGAAACCAGTAGATCGAGATCGACCTATCGATTGTTGATATCGGTAGATGTTCGATAGAGTCATTGGTATTCTCTCAAATTACCGCGTCAATATGAATAGTTCAAATATTCAGTTATAGAATTCAAATATAGATGGATGCCTAATAAAAGCTACTAACTCTACTTTGGTAGCTGGTAACTCTACTTGGGTTTAGCTCAATGGTTATGAAGCATCGCCACGGGATACGGAATCCTGCGCTGTTTCTGTTTTGTGCTGTTGCAAATTTCTGCAATGGAAAACATATTTGTTAACCGTTTTCGCGCACCACCTAGTAAAAATTTACAGAGTTCTGTTTGTTTCATGTACACCCTTAAGTTTGACACAACTGCGACATAAGGTCAAATCGTACAAAATTATGTTTGGAAACCGCTTTGATATAGAAGCTAAATATTCTGAATCGAAGTTGATGGCAATTGGAGTAGGCCACATACCGTTAATTGCTATGGTAACGGTGACTAAAAGTGACTCGTCTTCCCAATGAAAAACGGACGTGAAAAAAGTCTGAAAGGACCGGAACAAACCTAGAGTCTTCCGCTTTACGGACGAAGTCATCGAGCCATAACATTTTCTCAAACCGTTTTGGGAGAATTTGTAGGGAAGGGTGAAGTGGTTTCGTCCGACTGTGCGGCATCGTCCACGGCCAATGTCCTCGTTGAGGAACCGGCCATGCAAAGTGATGGAAAGGAGAAACACCTTAAGGATAAAGCACTAGGGAAAGGTAAGGGTAACTTTGCACGTGCACTTAGAAAAAACCACAAGGAGAAACGGAGATGGAAGAGGTCTAACACTACCAGGACTCGAACCTGGAATCTTCCGGACATCCTGGAATCTTCCGGACATCCTGGAATCTTCCGGACATCCTGGAAGCATTCTAGACTTTCACAACGGACTTTTCTTGAGATTTTCCCTTGATTTTCGCTTTAACATGCAAAGTTACCTTTTTCCATTTCCTTGACTCCTCTTTCCTACACAATATATTAAACTTCACAGTTGACTGCCCGGATACTTTCATAGAGAAATTTCGAGAGTACAATGGGTATACCAGTGCCTTACTACTTAATCCAACTCCCAGATATTCACTTTCTAAATGTCCTCTTTTATAGCCTCCTCAACCTTTGATCACTAACACAAACGTTTGTTTCACCCTTATTTTCATGGGATTCTGCAGAAATCCCATCACAATCTTTGTTTAATCACTTTTTTATCATTCCTTCGGTTCTTACAACTATATTTTGATGGATGGAATGCATTTCATTTGTATTTGGGCACAGAACAGAGTAAAAAGTAACTTTCATATACTTCCGTAACGGATTTTTTCATATCCGTGATAAGTTAAAGGTTAATTAAGTAGGATTAATGCCGAAATATCATTTCATTCAAATAGGCTAGTCTAATTGCAATGCAACAGAAATTTTTATTCACGGAGTTAATTTGATGCGCCAAAGTAAACCTTTACCGCGGATAAAACCCTGCCTCCGTGAGCTAAGCAAAGACAAACTGCCTCACTCCTCATTTGCCTGGTAAGCCTCATTCCCTCCCCCTAATCTCTTGGCAGATAATGAGGTAGTTCAAACCGGTCCCTATGCTATTAATTTTACTCGATACTCAACCGTTTGATGATACAACAACCAATAGATCCTCATTGATGTTTAGGGGACGAATTAAATTACGGAAACTGTAGTTAATCCAAAATTTACTAATTCAGTGGTAGCCATGGGGATTTGAATTTTGAAATTCGCAAAACCGTGTCGCCAGCGAACAGTTGGTCGCAACAAAGCACGCATTTGTAAGCAGCGTACTTGAATACAAGAGCCTTTGAAATCTAATTACAATGACGAATGTCTTTCTTTTTTGTGCCCCACTGACTTTACTTTTACAAAGTCAAAAATAAGTTAATTGCACACGCGCTGGAGTAGGACATAATTAAAGCGTCAAAACGTGTCGAAAATTATAAATGCTAAGCTTTTCCCAGCAAACGTCACGAGTCAAGCGCGATGAGAGGATATGCTTCAGTTTTTTGCAATAATGAATGCTAAAATTCGAGTGCCTCGTTACGCATGGCGAGCACGGAATGAAAATCGACGAATAAAAGAAGTCGGGGAGAGTTTTAAATGCTCACATGCACGACGTTCATTGCAATGGAAAACACGGCAAATTAATGTTTTTAATGAAATGGGGGATTACTGCTTTAATGTGCATACGTCATTGATTGAGTTTTGAGTCGTGAATGTGATTGGGAGAAACTCAAAAATCATCGGTTTGAAATTCTGCATTTGACATTGGAGTTCATGAAATGAAACAATCGTTTTGCATACAAAATGACACTTGAAAAGGTTCTAGGACGTAACATAGGCGTACAATGAAAGCACTTCTATAGAATGTGTAATAAAATGCATATTTTGCGGTTGACTCGGTAATATATAGAGAAATCTCAAGCGACAAAGATAGCATTTCAATTCTAAACAATTAAGGTCATATTCAAAGGAGGTCGGATAAAATGGCGACTTGATCTCAATGTAAGTAAATCTTCTGCGGTTAATTTCTTCGGAAGGAAACCATTGCGTCAGAACCACCCGTACAAAATTAGTCGACTCAATATAAATGAATTCGACGAAGTTGAATATCTCGGAATTACCATTACGAATAACTTAAACTGGAGCACACACATTCGAAAAATCTGCGGTAAAGCAACTGAAATACTCGGTTTTATAAAAGCGCACTGTATGTATATGCGATGAATAGTTACAGAGCGATGTAATTTCACCATAGTCATGCTCCATCTGGAATATGCGGCGAGTGTATGGGACCCAGCGGATGAAACGAATACTCATGAATTCGAGAAAGTGCAGCGCAATATTCGTAGCACTTCTTAACAATTCAAAAATGATTTGCTAAAAAGTGCTACGATAGAAAAGCAAGCGTTACGCTGATGCTCTCAGTCGCAGGTTGGGAATCCTTGAAAGAAAGGAGATCCGAAGTTAGGTTGCGATTGCTTGATAGGTTCAGGGAATTATTTGCGGATGACGTAATCGCTATTATGCGACCCCCTTCGGCCGATCCGACAATGAGCGTAAAATAAGAGAAATAGATGCGAGGACAAGTCGTTTTAGGGACTCATTCTTTACGCGAACGATAAAGCTAAAGAGGTAACTCGAATGCTTTGTGTTTACACCCCCTGCCACACGCCGAAAGGCGGCTTGCAGGGTATTCATGTAGATTTAGATGTAGAAAATATTGCAATCAGAAGATAACGAGGGTTTCTAAAATTTTTATAGGGAAGACCTCCTTGCCTGGAAGGAATGTGGAATTATTTCTACTAAAAATTTCTCTTAGGCCAAATATATTAATCCCAAAATCAAAATATTTGCCTAATATCCTCATTCCTTTTCAACGACCTCGTCCATCGGATGAATGAATACATACTTCACTGTTACAGAACTTATAAATCCGGATATTCTCCAAGAATGCCGAAAAGAGAATTTCATGGAGTTGAATCGAAATGGGGGAAAAAGGATATCGAAAAGGCGTGGTTTGGGAAAAAGGGTGAATTGCAGTAAATCTGCGAATGGATTGGGGTCTTTGACAGGGGACCGGGTTTAGGAAGTTCGATATTTTAGGAGTGGGACAGAAGGAAATTATGAAGGGGCTGGATTTATAATCCGGTCGAAAGATGAAAAGTTGGACCCGAATCATGAAATCATCTTCGTTTCAGTTGCCTTTTCCAGTTCATATTCTCCAATCCGGAGTTCTTTCCCTTCTATTTTTTTTGCATTTTTCCCGCTCATCTCATATCCACTCTTTCCAATCACATCCCCATTGTCCCCGAATCCCTCATTTTTTCTGGTCTTCTGAGATTATCCACGGATTTCTTTTTCGCTGTCATTCACCCTCACTGCGTCTCTCCTTCACTGGAATTATTCTTAAAACTTTTTCCTTTCTCTTTCTCGTGCTGTTTCTAACTACCCGTTATTATTAACTTCGAAAGAAAATCTATTATCAAAGATTATCCGTACAGAATCCGTAGGATAAACTTATTAACAGTAGAATCGTTTACATATCTCGGAGTGACTCTCACGAATGACTTTACATAGTGTACCCAGATTCATAATAAATTAAAAGCATAAATGAAGATGGAATCTGATTAATATTTACATGTATTCCTTTCGAGTCACCTGTGGGGTGGGTGAGATATCTTGGAGTAACCCTCACGAATAACTTAACATATCCTTATCTTACTTAACTTACCCATATCCATAATAGATGTGGAACAGCACTTAAGAAACGCGGCTTCGTTAAGAGGGTAGTCGGTTGGAGAAAAAGTCCACTGGCGATGTTATTTTGCGTTAGTTATACCTCACCTTGGTTCTGTTTTTGTTTTTTGGGGCCTTGCGGTTAGTTTTTTTTTTGGGGATTTTGAAAGGTTGCGGGGAAGGGGGTTCGTTTTTTTGAAAATTTGTTCGGTGAATTCCCGGGGTTTTTTTTTGTTGTTTCGGCCCTCAGGTTGGGATTTTTTGGAGGTTGGAGGTTTCAGGCAAGGGTTCCTTTTCTTGGGGAGGGGCGTTTCCTTTTTTTTTGGTTCTTTTTTTTCCTTTAGGCGTTTTTGTTCTTGGGGGGAGGTCCGGGGAATTGGTTGTTGGAAGGCTTGGTTTCAGGACTTCTTTTTTTTTGGAAGGATGCGCGAAGGTAATCGACTAGTATAGTCGAGTCGTGGCATGCATCCCCTGCCACACGCCGAGAAGCGACTTGCAGGGTACTCGCATAGTCTTAGACAAGATTCTATTTTTCAACTTGGATCGCTTCCTTCCAAAACTCTTTTGATTGCCAATTTTACTGGCACCGAAGATGACCAAGACATCTTGCATGCCCATAAAGCCATACGTATTCTTGACGTCCTGATTCCAATCAAAACGCCCTCGGAAATATTTATCTCTCTCTGTAATGTTCCTTGGCTGCCAATATCTTAGGTAATATCGGTATCGGAGATTGAGGAACGTGGAAGAGTAATTAAAAGTCTCTTATATTGGAGAAGATAGCGGCATAAACCCCATGCTTCAAGGGACATAAATTGGTTAGAGATATGGGCACTTCCAGTGTGGTCCAATCAGTGATGTTAGAAGATGGCTCTTAATGGAGGATGTTGATGCGGACGAAAACGCAGTAATTGGAAAAGTTTTATCCTCTTGAGTTGCCGAGTTGTTCGGAGTTGGATTGGTAACAAGGTCCGACATTCTGTGTATCCTCTGAAAAATTAATGAATAACGCAAGAAAATTTAATAATTTGCGTTCGTTTCCTTTCCAAGTTTCAGCGTCAGGAACCACGGGACGATTTCAATTTCCTCTAATTAATGTTTCCTTTTCCCCCACTATTCTCTCGTATTTTCGTCGCATCTCTTATTCTTTTTTTCGTCCCATTAATAGTCTCTATTGGTCTCTCTCATACCCTCGAATTCTTCAATTTTCGTCTTTTCATATTTGAAAATTTTTATTACAGTCATTTAATTCCTTTCCATAAACCTCTTTAAGCCCTTTCTAATAGCAAAATATTAATAATAACAAACACACACCGAAGAATGTCTTAGAAAGTATAATACTGAAGAGGAAAATAGCCACAGATAAAAGTATACCACACAATCAACCAGATATAAAACCAAAAATAAACTCCACGGAACGGAGAGTGACTTTGTGGTATTCCCTGACTAAATGGTAGTGCGTTTTGTATACAATTAGTGGTAGTGTAAAATTGTGTGTGGTATCGTGCTAAGTTAATTTTTCAATAAAAGGTTTACAAGTTTCCCTGTGAAAATTGATCCTACTTTATCTACCATTTAGATATAACTCTCATACAAAAACCAAGTAAAACCACATACCCCATACCGATTTCCGCGAACTTACGAAATAAGTATGCGGATATGTTACAGAAATACGACGCACTGAAAGAGCAAATTTAGCATCAAGAATCGGTACAAACAGCCCCTATTATTCTCAATAGTGCGAGGACAATTTCGCCTTCGCTGTGAATACTTGACTTCTAGAATGGCTCTCACCGCTGTCTTTTTCCAATTACGTTTGAGATTCCGTTGGATAAACCTACAGCAATTCATTCTACACTCTCTTGATTTAGCAAATGATACTGAAAATCAGAATAACTCAAGTTCACGAATATTTTTGAAATAAAATGTGTTTATCAGTAGAGTCATCAGCCCGAAAGCTGATCCTCACTCCCTCTACCATAAAGTATCAAAAGCTTTAAAGATGGAATGAGGCTTACTAGGCAAGATGAGGAGTGAGGTACGTAGCCACTGTTTACCTCATCGAAACGGAAAAAGGGAATGAGGCTTACTAGTCAAGATGAGGAGTGAGGTACGTAGCCACTGTTTACCTCATCGAAACGGAAAAAGGGAATAAGGCTTACTATGCAAGATGAGGAGTGAGGTAGCCACTGCTTACCTCATCGAGACGGAAAAAGGGATTGAGGCTTACTATGCAAGATGAGGAGTGAGGTACGTAGCCATTGCTTATCTCATTGAGACAGAACATCCTAATTTTAAAAGTAAACGTAAATACAGTTCATAGACATACTTTTGATGGAATGTGGAGACACTTAAATAAGTGCCACTATCCAGGATCAATCATACCTCATCAGCCTCAACAGTACCACAGCCACGAACAAGACTGACGAAAAAGTGAACGGCGGTATGCCCTATGTATGTATGCCTTAACCTATATGTTTTGTTACAAAAGACGATCGGCTCATCACGATATATAAACTCATCAAAATCCGCTCATCACGGAAAAGAAACAATAAAGAAAATTAGAAAAAAAGGAAGGGAAAACAATTCTAGAGGGAAAAAAAAGTTCTAATTACATCATTAACCACAAAATGGAAATTCATTTTCAAGGATTTTAAGCAGGGAGCAGATCTGGAATACGACGTGACACATCTCATCAGAATGCGAATTATCAAGTATTTGCGCGGGACCGATATTCATTTTCAAGTTCCGCGAACGTTCCGCCGACTTATGAGACAGCGACAACGCCCACATACAAAGCAAAGGATTAAATAGGAATAACAGCACCACGGTGCGAAAATGGAAATTCATTTCATAAGCAGAAGTTGCTCGAGATTATCTTTGCCGTGTGAGTGCTTGGAATTTCAATACCAGAACGACGTTACTTAAGGAGATCCTGTTTATAGACACAGTCAGTGTTGCTTAGGAACGACATATACGATGGTGGATTTTAAAATGAGATCAATTTATTAAAATTAAAGATTATGAAATAAAACTAGACCACGTCCACAATGCTAGACTAGGCTTAGCATTGTGGGCTTAGAAAATCATTAATAAAATCTTTACTAAATTATGAAAATGTTCCATCAAATATCGCTTGTTTCGTTATATGATTGATTTACCAAAAATATTACCAGAATATTACCAAGAATTATCATTGCCACCCGCCAAATGTTTATGTAAATGTACATGAAAAAAGCTTTGGGAATTAGGCTTAGTCATCCATATCGTGTCGGAGGTAAATATCTTCTTCAATATATATATATAATTATTCTTAAAACTTTTTCCTTTCTCTTTCTCGTGCTGTTTCTAACNATATAACTGTAATGCAGACTGAACCGCCTTTTTAAGAAGTATGAATAGTATGAAAGAAAGGTGATTTTTAATATTCCACAAGGTGAAACAAGGACCTTTCATTGTGAAGATTTTTCTTAGGAAGATTAAGTTTGAAAAAGTTCAAAATCAGCTTACGAAATGAAATACATTTGAATGGCCGTTTACTTCATGTGATGATGAATTTATGCACTGAGAGTTAGCCCAATGTGTTCTAAAAACTTTTTTATGAAAAAGTAAATTATATTTTTTAGCGTAAAGTTTGAAAAATTTTCATACTTTACACACAATTCATAACAATAGAAGTCTCTGCAACAACACACAAGCAACAATGTAAATTAACAATATGATATCACGCGACAAAGTATATTAACCTTGGAAGAACAAAAATGTCCTCCATATACGTTTGAAAGAAATCATTTACCAATATCCTCAAATATTTTTCCGATTCAATTCCTTGCATTCTACATTTACAGCATAAATTTCATCTCCGCACACGGTCATTTCGAATACGACGAGGGAGCAACTGCCCTTGCACTATAAGCAGGAACTACTAATATCAAAGAGGTGTAAAATCCATAAAAAAGAGAAGAAACCCTTTGATAGGGGAGCGTAATGATTTTTAAAAAGACGTCAAAAGCGTTGGCAAATGATCTAAAAGCAAAAGCGTTCTTGTCTGGGAGCGTAAAGCCGGCCTACTCCATTCTGCCATAAAATGAGATAGTACGAATTGGGACAAACTTCACGCCCACCAATTTTTTGACGGGACGAATTCACTTTGAAGGAAATAAAAGAAGGGAGAAAAGTCAGCGAATCGATCCTCAGGAAAGAGGAACACGGACTTTCTTCGGGGGGTTACTTATAATAGGATGGAAGGCTTCCAGAACAGATTCTGGAGCAGGAAAATCTACGCGGGGAGGAGTTACTTTCAACGTCCTGGAGGGACGGGCCCTCAAAAAGTTCCTGAGAAGTGGGCCGGACCTAGTCTTGCAGAACCCCACAGCTTGTAAAGCAGAAAAAAAGGGGAGGAAAAATGGCTTCTTTGTACAACACGCTCGGTTTGACCGAAGAAAATAAAAGAATTCCAAGCGACCCACAAATAAAAGCGAGGATTTAATTTTTCCCCCTGGGAGTCCCTCTTGAATTTCTTCTTTTTTCGTCAAAAGGACAGCAAAAAATCGTCGCCTGAGACCCTTCTGTCTTACGACTAATAAAAGAGAAGGGTTTTTTTATTTAAAGGTGTGGTCACCGTAGATTTAAGAGTTGAAAAACAGGTGCGATATCAGCCCAAGTGTAGATTTTGGGGGAAAAAGTTGTAAATGGACAAAGAAAACACCGATGCGATATTCGGTGCTTTGCGCCTTCGATGATGAGCTGGAATATACCTGGATATAGCACTAGCAATTTATTCAAGCGTACAGTAGCACAAAGTTATTTCATCGAGGTAATAAAAACGTTTGTAGTTTTTAAGCCAGTAAAACTAGCTCTATTTCGTCGTATTGATTGAAATGGTAAGTATCACGCTTCCAGTAAAACACTGGATTATTTCAAGCTTAAATGCACATTTTTTTTTCTTTTCAAACTCTACTAGGTTGCTACGCTGTCACATTTGTTTACTTTCTCATTCATAGAGACTGGTTGTCATGGAAACGCAACAGTTTCTCGCATATTACGGAAAGGAAAGACTTTACATACCCACATGACTGAATTATTCACCCAATACAGTGCTTTCTGCCAATTCTTCCCTCCGTGGCATTCATTCAAATTAATTCAAATCCCGCGACGCAATAAACTATGAATTAATTCGCTCCAGAAATTATAAAATTCCATAAAATGGAAATGGCGAATCCAGAAGGATATCTTAAGCAAAGCAATCTGTTCAGGATATATACGGGAAACTGTATCTAAAAATGAATAGCTAAGTGCTTCTACGATAAGTCCACATACAGTGAATATTTCATGGCAATATGGTAATACAAAGGTCAATTAGAAAGAGTGAAATCACTGATATCGTTATCAAACTTAGAGAGGTTAGCAAGGTATCCTAAACCACAATATAAATAATTTTCTACATCTACCTCTGCAAAGATAAGATCATTACGTTTATAATTATGATTGGCATAATCTGATTGCCAGAAACTTGGACCGTTAACTTCGAATTGGATTTAAACCGGGATAAAACCTGGGACTTTGATTTAAAGCTTTGTGTCGGTAAATTTAATGAAATTTTGGTCTATTATTATACTGTCAACACTATTAAAAAGTCATTTTGTTATAGTCTGTAAGATGTTTTTCTTCTATACCCCCGAACATTTTGCAATTTACTTCATGTAAGCTATTCCTTCAAAACGGGATAATATTAAACTTTTACTGGGAACGTATCTCCAAACGGTCCCGGTCAAAACAGAACACATGGTAAGTCTATTTATAATGGAGAATTCCAAGTTTTATAAAGAAAGTCCCTCAATTAAGTAAAAGATCCCGAAAGATATACCTCACGTTATTCCTGATGATTTGCCAACAATTCCGGTCCTATTTAAAATTGCATGCATTTAATCTTCTACAACTGAAAATTAGAAGTACATCAGGAATAGCGAAACAACAGAAAATGTATTCCTGTATATTTAACTATTTAACATTAAATATGAAAAGAATGACTAATCTCCGAATTAGTTAGGAATTTAGCCACTTCAATCAAATCACCTTTGCTTAGTCCCCCACCCCCGTCCTAACTTACCTCTACTTCTTCTCCACCTCCTTCTCCGTAAAGATAAAATAAACAGACTATAGGCTGTGTATATTTACAGCTAGGCTGACAGCTAAGGCGGAAAATCATTGCATCTCTTGGTAGAAATTTTGCAAAAATCTCGTGCAAATATCGCATGAATAATTTAGACTGCGAGAAGCGCAGCAGAGTGAAGGGAAAGGCTGCAAATATGAATAAAATGCGGGAAAATAAAGTTTAAATATTATCACAACGGCTACTATATAATGCTATTGTGTTACTTGGAGCGTTCCATCCTCAAAAAACAAGAGGCTTTCCATAAAGGATTTTTGGAGAGTTTTCGCGCATTATGAACATTTCGAATACTGTTTTGCACGTTGAAAGGAATTTTGGCAGGAAGGTACACGAAATCCCTTTCAGTGACTTTGTTTGCGTGACGAACCGCAAATCACTCGAGTGTGCAGCGTGAATGCCTTCAATAATTCTCTTTGCGCAAACAACGGCTTTGAGTGGCCGGTGTTGTTTCCAAACACGCTTTGGCCGAAGAAGATGAGAGAATGTGAAAAATCCGAACGGAAAATTCAGTTTGCGCTCCAGGGAACTGAAATTCGAGGTATTTTGAATATCCGAAGGAAGGCTACACGTTGAAAAGATTTATGGTCACCTGATTAGCATCGCAAACCGCGTGTTTAACCTGTTTTTGAGAAATCAGGTATAATGCTGAGAGTAGTCTAATCTTAATTATTTGCGAGGGTCGGTCAGAGAGAATGGCCCATATTTTGTACAGCCAAAACCAATATTTGTAATAAAAAATTATAGGTTCGAATTTGTTGATGCTTCCCGCATGTACGTGCAAAGTTTCAGTTTCCTCCTGCAGATAGCATAGCTGTAGGAAGCTTTCAAAATTGAGCCTGACCGTGATACACGTTACAGACAACATGCAGTGATTAAGTTTCTGTGTGTGGAGAATACGCTTAAATGTTTGTGCAAAGTCTACGGAATATCTACAGTTGATAAGAGTACAGCCGGTTGCTTGGTATGGAGGGTGAGTGAATCAGAAGGGGGCTGAAAGTCAAAACCTGGGTCCATAACCAGAGCGAGGACTGGTACCGACATGGCATACATGCCACAGTGAATCGCTGGAGGAAGGCAATAGAAGTCGAAGGAGATTATGTAGGAAAATAAACTGAGTAGATAAAACATCATTCTTTCATATGTGCAAATATCATTTTTGTAGAGTATATAGTTTTTGAGAAAAAGAATGTGGGTCATTGATTTCTCATCGACTCTCGCAATGACGTAGTTTTATCGATAACTTGAAAACTCTTGGCTGTGTAATCAAATATAGTGGTAGTCATGGTAGCCAGGATTTGTCCATTGGGGGTTTAGAGTCATGAAGGAAACACTATCCAGGATTAGGAATACTTAGGCCAAATATCTAATGAAAATATTAATTGATTTATCTAAACATGTATATCCAGAGAATCTCCAGCGGTGTTAGTATGGCATACTATAATTGCGAGTGGCTATCCTCTCGTTTCGTTTATCGTTATTTCATTGGGGGGGTTTGGACCCCCAAAACTACTCTCCTGTCTACTCCTATGGTAGCAATGATGCCTGAAGTAGATTTAAATATAATAAAAAAAGTAACTCTTCTCTTCGGAAAACGGTATAGTGAATGTGCCGTTAAGAATGTACACAGAGGAAAAGTTTATCGCAATTTCGAATTTTCTCGCCTACGTTTCAGCTGCCGTTATAAAATCACGAATTGAAGTTGTTACGAATTCGGTGTTAGATAGGAATTGAAGTTGGTATATCTGAATTTAATAACGAATTTCCCGCATCCGTCCAAGCGATAGAGGCCAGCGTAGCGTCAAAAATATGTTCCTAGCTCTTTTACATATTTAATTTCTGAATACGTCACTCGATTTTTCCGGGGCCAGGAATACCTCCTATTTTACAAGAGCGAAATATATTTATTTAAATTCGTTGCCATGGAAACAAGATTTCTTCCCCCGAAATCGAGGAAATAAAATATAACATCCACGGAAACATTTACGTTTCTTTTATTACTTCATTATTTTCTATAGAAGACTATATCGCTTTCGTATTGCTACCACGAGCTGGGTTTTACTCAAGAAAGAAATTTAACGGAGAGATACATAGTTTATTTTTGATTTCTCCTACCACAGTAACCACATTTCATTGTTGACGATTAACAAAATACGTGTTTCCGCGGCAACTGTTTATTATTCTTCTCATTTGGGTTGCTATGATACGGTGTTGTTTTTGGCAGCAAAGAGAGGGCGTGATGAATAAACTCCTCCCAGCAGCACTAAACGCTTAATACTAACAATTCTAAGCGAACTTCTCTCGACGTTTACCGTGAATGCAAGTGCGTACAAATACACACGTAAATCTTTCAGCTTTAAGAATGCACGCCCAACCTCGCCCACGTGTGCTGAACCTAGAGGCATTTTCGGGTCGAAAAACTCTACCGCCGCCGGATCTTGCCAATTACTTCTGCCGCCAGAGCTCGCGGGAATCGCTCCTTGAGCCGTGCGCTCCCTCGAATCCCCGCTTTCGCATCATCTGCGGAGCGGAAGATGAGGACGAAAAGTGAGGAGAAAAACCGAGGGAAATGGAGAGATATCTTGGGGTGAAACGAGATGTGTAAATAGAACGGGTCGTCGACGATTTTTCCGCTTTAAGCGAAACACATTCGCAGCTTTAAAAGTTGCGACGGTTTCCAGGAAAGGAAGAGGTAAGCGACTTTGAAAAATGATAGACACGTTTTTCGATGAAACATAGAAGCCATGGATAAATTCAACAGTCGTGGCCTCGTTAATGAAAAGTTAAGCAAAAAGTGTAGGAAGAGGTTTAAAACCACTCCGTAAGCCGTTAGTCAGCAGATGGAACTCGTATTCCGAGGCAAACGATAAATCCCGGGATACCAACTTCTAGGAGAAACCCTATAAGCATTTCGGAAGTAGTCATTAATCATTGTGAAACCCTTGAGAATGGAGACATTGTTTCCGATTACCGATTTCTAGAAGGAACCCTATGAGCATTTCGGAAGTAGTCATTGATCATTGTGAAACCCTTGAGAATGGAGACATTGTTTCCGATTTCCGATTCATAGAAGAAACCCTATGAGCATTTCGGAAGCAGTTTTTTTTTTTCATTGTGGAACCATTGAGAGTGGAGAGTGGAGTCGTGGCCTCGTTAATGAAAAGTTAAGCAAAAAGTGTAGGAAGAGGTTTAAAACCACTCCGTAAGCCGTTAGTCAGCAGATGGAACTCGTATTCCGAGGCAAACGATAAATCCCGGGATACCAACTTCTAGGAGAAACCCTATAAGCATTTCGGAAGTAGTCATTAATCATTGTGAAACCCTTGAGAATGGAGACATTGTTTCCGATTACCGATTTCTAGAAGGAACCCTATGAGCATTTCGGAAGTAGTCATTGATCATTGTGAAACCCTTGAGAATGGAGACATTGTTTCCGATTTCCGATTCATAGAAGAAACCCTATGAGCATTTCGGAAGCAGTTTTTTTTTTTCATTGTGGAACCATTGAGAGTGGAGAGTGGAGTCGTGGCCTCGTTAATGAAAAGTTAAGCAAAAAGTGTAGGAAGAGGTTTAAAACCACTCCGTAAGCCGTTAGTCAGCAGATGGAACTCGTATTCCGAGGCAAACGATAAATCCCGGGATACCAACTTCTAGGAGAAACCCTATAAGCATTTCGGAAGTAGTCATTAATCATTGTGAAACCCTTGAGAATGGAGACATTGTTTCCGATTACCGATTTCTAGAAGGAACCCTATGAGCATTTCGGAAGTAGTCATTGATCATTGTGAAACCCTTGAGAATGGAGACATTGTTTCCGATTTCCGATTCATAGAAGAAACCCTATGAGCATTTCGGAAGCAGTTTTTTTTTTTCATTGTGGAACCATTGAGAGTGGAGAGTGGAGTCGTGGCCTCGTTAATGAAAAGTTAAGCAAAAAGTGTAGGAAGAGGTTTAAAACCACTCCGTAAGCCGTTAGTCAGCAGATGGAACTCGTATTCCGAGGCAAACGATAAATCCCGGGATACCAACTTCTAGGAGAAACCCTATAAGCATTTCGGAAGTAGTCATTAATCATTGTGAAACCCTTGAGAATGGAGACATTGTTTCCGATTACCGATTTCTAGAAGGAACCCTATGAGCATTTCGGAAGTAGTCATTGATCATTGTGAAACCCTTGAGAATGGAGACATTGTTTCCGATTTCCGATTCATAGAAGAAACCCTATGAGCATTTCGGAAGCAGTTTTTTTTTTTCATTGTGGAACCATTGAGAGTGGAGAGTGGAGTCGTGGCCTCGTTAATGAAAAGTTAAGCAAAAAGTGTAGGAAGAGGTTTAAAACCACTCCGTAAGCCGTTAGTCAGCAGATGGAACTCGTATTCCGAGGCAAACGATAAATCCCGGGATACCAACTTCTAGGAGAAACCCTATAAGCATTTCGGAAGTAGTCATTAATCATTGTGAAACCCTTGAGAATGGAGACATTGTTTCCGATTACCGATTTCTAGAAGGAACCCTATGAGCATTTCGGAAGTAGTCATTGATCATTGTGAAACCCTTGAGAATGNTTAATTTTGGAATGTCAAAAATAAAAATAGCTCATGCAATAATCAATGGAAACAATTAGAAACATTAACATTTAGCTTGAAAAAATAGAACCCTATGCAGCAACAATTACGGTCTCCATGAAGCACTTACAGAGAATACGTAAAGTGATATGACAATAAAAATGAAATGCAAGTTTTTAAAATAATAATTTTTCATGAAATAACCGCAAGAAAATCTTCTTACTCATCATGCGCCTCGAGTTATTATCCAGTACTCAAATAAGATAATGCACAACTTTAATATCCATGTACTAAATCCATAGCGAATCGCTGGGCGTCCATGAGTGCTTTATAACGCGATACAAGGGCAAAAAAAACTCTCAACAGATCCCTTGCTTTTATACCCATGAATGTGCTTTCATAATCCTATAAATAGCTTTAGTTCGCATGAAACTAAACTCGAAGCCTTCGTTCTATCCCTCACGTCCTTGGGTGGTCCCGCCAAAGCTCTCCATCACTTCCAGGCTATGATCCAACGAACCTCGTCTCATATTCCTGTTTTTAATCTCGGATAATGCACGCTGTTTGTTCACCTTGAATTTGATTTCACCGGGATATGACTGCGAGGGAAAACCTACTCCTCTGTAACAACTACCACCACACAGATTCCTAATCAACTTAAATCTAGAGTTCTACACACTTAGGTAGCACAGTAAATGTCACTAACAATCCTGCCATTGCTTATTTGATAGAAACAGCTCGTGTGCATGGAATACTAAATTATCTCTGGCCTTTAATCATATCTTATGTTAATGAAATGTTAGAGAGACATATCCTGCATCGGTCAAAATGACTCTTTAAAGGCGAATGCACTATGGAAGTAATAGCTTTTCAACTTGTGCTGCTATGGCATTTCCAGAAAGGGCATTAACTTGAGGACTTATGAAATCTGAATCCACCCATTACAAGAAACGATTCGAGTTACATGGGACAATAAATTTACATCGGAGTCTCATATACAAAATTACGAACAACTATTCTCTTAATAATGGACAACTTGAAGATAAGTGATCAGTATAGGATCTATTGTTTTACAGATTTTATCAACCTAAATTGCAAAGTAAATTAAGTATATCTAACGGTAACTAGAATATATAGGCAAAAATTGGTAAAATGTAGATGTCGGTAAAGTTTCCATCCCGAAGGCTGGTTGTGACCTCATTCCCTCAACTATTATTCTAGTTAAAAGAGAGAAACGAGGCTTACTAGGAAAGATGAGGAGTGAGGTAGTTTGCTTTTTCTTCACTGAGCCAGAATGCTAAAAGCAGAACAAATCGTACGTAATATATAATGACAAACGGCAATACATAATGACGCATATAATGGAATACAGAATGACATAATGACGTACATAATGTAATACATGATACGTAATACATAATGACGTATGAATAACGTACGTTATACATAATGACATAACACGTAATACATATTGACTCTATGAGTAATATTTTTCGCATGATGCTGTAACGAGATACCTTAATCACTGTCAATACTCAGAATCACACATACCTCAGCAGATTTTATATCATCACAGCTATGAACAAGAGTGAGACAAAATCATACAAAAGATAAGTTTATCTTTATCCAGTACCGAAAGACAAACGAAAAGTATTTCATTCATCAAGATATAGTAGCGGGGCCAAAATATGGATAAAAACATTAAAATAAAAAACAGAACAAATGTAATGTTGAAACAATGTAGCTATCTAACTTATTATTCATAACAAAAATGTATAACCTGGAGAGAAATGAAGAATTGCCAAGAAATATTTCCAAGTTAAGACAAAACGTCTTTTGTAAATGCAAACTGTTTTATTTGACTGCGAGAAAAAGATTGAAAAGAAAACTTATTTGTATTTTGCTCTTTGGAAGAGAATTTTTGATTGCAGGTAGAGCTGAGAAAGACCCCTTCCAAGAGACAGAAATAGAAAAGGATATTAAAATAAGTTGCGCGAAAAGAAATTTGATTATTGAAGGCCTAAAAGAAGTTAATAAGGAGGGATAAAGGTCATGGAACACACGAAAGTGACATTTTTGGGTATTTTATCAGGACACTATAGTGGCAGCCAAACGAAAGGTCTAAGGTGTTATGCGAAAAACAGGGGAAATTTTGGACAAGTAATTCATACATTGAAGGATCGAGTAGCAATAATGATAAATGTACACATGTATGGATTTTGAATTAATTTCTCAGTTCTAATAATTGGAAATTGCTGCAACTGAAACATGAATGAAATATTCTCGCCTATACGATGAAAGAAGATAGAGAAAATTTGACTAGTATAGACTAGAAAGAGATAGAGAAAATTTGACTAGACTACACTATATCTTTGCCCCAACTTAGTCATATTCTTGATGGTCTGAAAGCCACTAAACTAAGGGTGACGATGATAAATTGGGATTTATTCCAAAATGGGAAAACTATGACCTTCTACAAAGTATCACCTGACCTTATCGATTTTACCTCGTTCATCGTTAAATAAATTATATATTGAAATATGTTTTAGTTGTGAAATATTACTACTCCAATTACGTAGACTTATGCAACTCGTAGCATACTGGATCAGGAAGGAATGCTATACCAACAACCTCACTCCTCATCTTGCCTAGTGCGCCTCATCCCCCCTTCAATGATTTCGTTAGCTAAAGTTTTGAAGGTAGGATTGTCAACACAACGTTATTACACACGACTTTTAAAACGGAAAGAAGTTTTGAAACCTTATCGACACCTGCTCCTGTAATAATACCCCGGGAATTAAAATTTTTATATTCCTCAAGAAAAGTCGATAGCTTAAATTTAATATCCAAAGTTAATTAATTCATTTTCGTATATTCCGTACCTTTCTATTTCAGGCAGGATTACAATGTTAACCCCTTCTTTTGGGAATACCAATCTTGCCTTTGGAGAATTTCAATCACGACACAAAAAACTTCATTTCCATCCAGAAAAAGCTGACATTTTAACAACCGCCCCTCCACGCATGTACTCTCTCCAAGGATTAACCGTTTCCCTCCACTTTCTCCCTTTCAGTTTGCAATTTCTCGTTTTCGGTGCGGTATTTTCACCCCGCCATCTTTTCTTCTCCTCCACAGCGCCATCCCTTGAGACCTCCGAGCGAATAAATCCTTGGGAGAAAAGATTAAAACTCAAACGTCATTCACTGAAATTACGAATCTTAACTTTCTCCGTGCGTTTCCCAAACTTGAACCCATTTACAACGTTTCCTACCTCTGGGGAATTCTCCTTCTAAATGCAATTTAACTTCAAAGCTGGGGTCCCCGTGAAAAGCTAAAATCGGTTTCCTTGCAGTCCTTCCCACTAGGAGGCAGTTAGAAATAACCGTCTGCAAAGTATTCTGCCCAAGGGCCGGTTTGGACCTCATCCCCTCTACCAACAGTTACGAAGAGCTAGGAGAGGAAAATGAGGCTTACTACGCAAGATGAGGGATGAGGTAGTTTTGCTTTCCTCACAGACTCAGAATGCTACGGTATAAACAGAACCAGATCACGTTAGTGAAGCACACTAACTCTACGAGTATAACCATTTTGGCCCCGGGGGTGTCTCACCCTCCCCCCCCCCTCTTCTACGACAGTGCATCTACAATGCCTACAAAAGTCTGTAAGTTAGAGAGCCCAATCACAGAGGACTTGTTTCAAACGAAGATTATACAACACGGAGAACATAACAATAGATTCGCCAACAATCATCTCTACGCTAACCATTCCCTCTTCCTAACAAAGTCCTGGGAGAGGGTGTGGAACCCGGGCCCAAACATTGGGGTCCGAGCTAAATTTGCGGCCCGCGCTATGAATTTTATATGGTTACCGCTAAGGAAAAGGGCCCGAAGAGGAAAAAGTGCCGGGGCCCGGATTTTATCTGCTTTCTTTATCTCTCAAATTTCTCTATACAAAACAAGACACCCCCTGCCTTACGCCGAAAGGCGGCCTGCAGGGTATTTACGTAGACAATCATACTTCAGCTAGTATTAAACTTGGCGACTTTATTCCAGCCGGCGTAAGAAAGTTTTTCATTTGTGAAACGGGGTAAGAGTGACAAAATTCGTATCATTTCAGAACATTTAATTCTACAATTAAAGTATTACTACGGAGAATAAAGACCACATTGCAACGTGCAGAACTCTGTGTTAAGAGGATAATAAAAACGGAGGCAAACAGCATGAATACCTCGGAGGCAAACAGCATGAATGTAACCTACATACTCGCAAATGTATGTCGGTCGCACAACGAAGCATAACTCTGTCATAAACTTCACCCACGGCAAGCTCTAACACGTGGAAATTATTACGGCAGCTTTAATTTCCGGCTGAAACCCAAGGGAAGGATTCCACTACAGAGAAAGGCCTTGCATTTCAGATACAACTCCTCAGCTACAACAACTTTCTGAGCCCCGCGTGTCTGTCCATCGAGGATACACAACGCATCCGTTTCCGATCTTATCGAAGCATCCTCTCCGCATCCTCCCTTTTCATTTCTGCGCTTAAAAAACAGAGGGCACTGCATTCGCTCAACGGAAAGGGGTCGAAGGACTGTGGAGAGCTTGAATATTGGATGCCTCCGGCAACCGCAGCACTTCCAATGTAGTATCACCGTCCGCCCCTCTCTACACACCCCGGAAAGGCATTGGAAAAGAGCGATATAAGAAAGAATGGTGAAAAGAGACGTGTTGAAATATGCAATACATTGGGCTCACATATGTAAGGGATTATGACTATCTTCTTATATCTATATTTATAATAAATCTGTCAGGGAGATGATTCTATACATTGAATAAAATTTCAAAAAAGTGGTAGAGATGGTAATTAAAGGTGATACTGAGTCCAAAACACCTATTTAAAAAAATGTCTGTCTGTCTATCTGTTATCGAATCACGCAAAAACTATCCAACCGATTCTGATAAAATTTGACAGGGGGATAATGTATGTCCTGAATTGACACACAGGCTAGTTTTTAACTCGATATCTTACATCTTTAGATGGTTAAATGAACCATTATGTTTTTAATGGCGTCATTGGCGAAGGTGAAAGAGAGAGGGGTGGCGACAGTAGGGAAGCGAAAACTTTATTTTACCCTAAAACTCTATAACTAAACTTTTTCCAACTTTCAAGATCACATTATTCAGGGCATATTATTACATCTTTTTCCTGCACAGATTATAGGCCACTATCATGTGCCATTTAGTCCCCGATTCGAAAACGTTTCCCGTAAGAAACACATGTAAAGTTCACTTTTACCGCTTGCAGGGCTCATTTCATTTGGAAAATTAAATTGGAAGGAATAGTCGTGTGAAATCGAGACAAGCACCAAAAGAAGGGAAATTGGATGTTAATTCTTATTTTGGCCGTGGAACATTGCTTTCGATACGAAATTGCGAGAATTTTTATCAAATAGACGTACATTTTGTGATATTTTGTGGTTGTAAACAACCGGTCCCCCTGACGACTAATTCCATTGTTGAATCCGAGCTCATGCCCTTTAGTTCACTTTTATCGCTCGCATGGTTTGTTTCTTTCGCAAAATTAATTTAGAAAGAATGGTCGCATGAAATCGAGACAAGGTCCAACAGAAGGGAAATTGAATGGAGATTCTTATTTGGGTCGTCGAATATTGTTGTCTGTTCAAAATAGTGTGAATTGCGATCAAATAAACGGAATCATTCTAACATTTTGAGATTGTAAACATGTCGTCCCCCTGACGACTTATTCCATTGTTGAATCCGAACTTATGAATTTTCCAGCAAAAATACATTAGGGAATGAAAATGAAAATTAGGGAATAAAATTAGGGAATATAAAAAGGGAATGAAAATTAGGGAATATAAAATGCACCGTAAGTATTGATGATAGACAACAGGCATTTGAAGAGGAAGAAATTTTATGAGATTTTAGCGTTTGCAGGGTCGAATGATTTTGCATTAAGGAATCGAAAGGACACACGTACAAAAAATTAGGTGTGTTTATTATTCAGCGCATTTTCGTCAACGGGATTTCAGTATGATGAAACGTCTGACTATTGTTTTCGTTGAGCAAATTTACGTCTGCATATCTACCCTTTAGAACCACTACATTTAATCCTATTTTCAGTGTTCCCCGTTAAATCAACGGGCACTTCAGCTATATAAATATACGAGCTGAGTGCCAGCTGATTTTCAACGGAGAACACAGAAATAAGATTAAATACGGAAGTAGTATCTGTAAATGAGGAAAAGCAAAAATCCTCTCAGGTTGTTTTCATAGGACGGTTATACTGAATAGCTGTCCCCCTGACAATTTGCAAAATCAGGATGATTAAGAAAGGCTACTGACGGCTTGTAAATTTGACCACGAGATTTTTCATTGTAAGGGCAAAATGCTAAAATTACCTCATCTAAATATAGTCCATGACGAATTAATACCCTTACTTTTAAACGTGTCTGAATTCCATGTTTATTTTTTTGGGAAAATGCATAAGGGGATAGACAAAGTAATTAGTCGTCAAGGAAACCGGTTGTTTACAACAATGAAGTTCACAATATTTTCGTGTATATCATATTATTCCTAACAATTTCGAATCGAAAGCAACATTCTACACCCAGAATAAAAGTATTCATTCAATTTCCCTTCTTTTGGTTTCATTTTCATGTGAAAATTCTTTCTAATTTAACTTTGCAAAATGAGTAAAGCGTGTTACCTATGAAATGAAGTTTATTTCTTATGGAAACGCTCGACTCGTCTGTCATCGAACCGGGTACCGTTTGGTAAATAAAAAGCTGCCTATTATCTGCTGGCTGTGGACTTTTAACAATGTGCAAACTTCGATAGTTTTGCGAGCTCTGGTTGTCGTGTTTTAGGCGGACAAACATACATACACACACTCTATAATATAAGATGTATCAAGTACGTATATATGGAAGCCGGTTGACACGAAAGCGGATAACATAAATTATCCGGTAATACGAAGATTTGCATTGGTCCATTCGGTCTCCCATATATTTTAATGTGTATTGATTCCTTTGGAGGTAAATTGGCATAATCCAGGCGTAAACTCCTTAAACAAAAAATCCCCTGGAAATGATTTATGAAGGCAATCCCACGTTGAGCGTCAATTCCAAAGAGTTAATTACACTACGTTCTCCTGTACTCTACCGAGGATTTAACTACGAAGAATGGCACAGAAAATGAAGACTTTATATTAACGATGAAAATTTTAATAGGTGAATGAAATAAAGCAATTATATTTCAATTGAATATCCACGAACACTTCATTTTAGTGGGAACAGGTTCACATACGAAAACGGATGTAAAGGTATTCATTTATACTGAATATACCTTTATATAGTATATATTCAAAGTATTCAAAAAAGGTATATATTTTTTTCGAGCCATAATTTTTTGGGCCGAGTTTGCTTCAAATTGTCTTCGCAGATTTTACTTATAAAAGTTTTCTTATTATTTTGTGCAATAGAGCAACAAAGGTAGTATAGGAATACCAAGTTTTGTTTCGCTTAACGGAATACTGCCTGAGATAACGTGTCTCAAAGTTGCTTAAAATCGATGTCTAACTGTAGAAGGCTGTGATAGTGGGTCAAACAAATTACTATATCTCAGTAAATATTTCATAGATGGATGTAAAACTTGGCAAATGTTCATAGAGGATATGAAGTTATGTTCACACTAAATTATATTGAAATTGGTGATGGTCGAGCGGGGACCGTTGGTCCACTTGACATGGAATGGCCCGAATAAATATTATAAAGAATGGTAAGAAATATATTGAGTTACGAACTGTTTCTGGCTTAAAGGCCATTTAAACATATTAATAATTAAGGNCAGTCATTTTTTTCATTGTGGAACCATTGAGAGTGGAGAGTGGAGTCGTGGCCTCGTTAATGAAAAGTTAAGCAAAAAGTGTAGGAAGAGGTTTAAAACCACTCCGTAAGCCGTTAGTCAGCAGATGGAACTCGTATTCCGAGGCAAACGATAAATTCCGGATTAACAATTTCTAGAAGAAACCCTATGAGCATTTCGGAAGCAATCATTAATCATTGTGAAACCCTTGAGAATAGAGACATTGTTTCCGATTACCGATTTCTAGAAGAAACTCTATGAGCATTTCGGAAGCAGTCATTTTTTTTTCGTTGTGGAACCATTGAGAGTGGAGATATGGTTTCCGAAATGCACACAGGGTAATTCCTAGATATCGGTAATTCAGAACTTCCTGTTTGCCTCCAAATTCTAGTTCCATATGTCGAAATACGTCTTACTAAGTGGTTGTAAACCTCTAATTCATTAACAGCCGTGTACATTTTTTTCTTTTCTTCCAAAAATTATAGCTTTTACGATATAGAATCCTTTTAGGAAATAAACTGCAATCATAATGCTATATCAACGGAATGAAACCATGCGATTGCGCATAACCAGGTCCTTATGTTTATAGCAATGGAAAGATCGACGCTAAATAATCCCAATGTTGGTCTAATGCAGCTTCATAACCCATAGAAATATGTGCAAGTCGTTCACTGCGAAGAATGACGGACTCCAATTAATAATAATAAAACCTCTTTATTAGGGCGAGATTGAGACTAGACAGTCTCTTCTTACATCTAACCCTTCGTCATAGAGAGCATGAAATAAAGAGACAGCATGAAAAAAGAGACAGCATGAAAAAAGAGCACGGAAGAAAACTACTTAGTGGGTTTAAAAACCTAAGTTTCCGCATTAAAAATCGAATGCAAGAATTAGCATACAAACGGAATTAAGAGCACGATATACAAAGCTTCCGATAAAATTAAAAATAAAGTATAAAATAGATACAAAAAACCAACCGAAAAAAATGAAACATCAGTTTCCGAGAGGAAAACTACAATTACAGTCTGCGAGGCATCGTTAATAAACATTACAAAATGTCCCGTCACGTGTATTTTTTTAATCAACATCACATTTTTCAAAGAAAGGAAATGAAACGTAAATACATCACTCATTCAGTTTGAATTGCATCGGATCAGACGCAAGAATTGCGATCTCAATCACAAAATTAACAAAAAGTACGTAATATAGAGAGAGAGAGAGATTGGACATAAAAATCGTGATCTACTTAACAATATTAGTATAGTTTCAAAAAGAAGCAATGATAATACTAGGGTAACTAATAATCTTAGTTGTTCCATTATTATTAACAATAATGATAAGGTTATATTATTGTTACTGATGATGATTGTGAAAATAATACAAATAATTATATTAAATATGATAATAATAATATGTCATTAATGACCTGTGACAGTACATTGTTATTTAATTTTGGAATGTTAAAAATAAAAATAGCTCATGCAATAATCAATGGAAACAATTAGAAATATTAACATTTAACTTGAAAAAATGGAACCCTATGCAGCAACAATTACGGTCTCCATGAAGCACTTACAGAGAATACGTAAAGTGATATGACAATAAAAATGAAATGCAAGTTTTTAAAATAATAATTTTTCATGAAATAACCGCAAGAAAATCTTCTTACTCATCATGCGCCTCGAGTTATTATCCAGTACTCAAATAAGATAATGCACAACTTTAATATC
>KZ308290.1:904916-983771 GCA_000376725.2 Ladona fulva | reverse complement strand
GCACAACGAAGCATAACTCTGTCATAAACTTCACCCACGGCAAGCTCTAACACGTGGAAATTATTACGGCAGCTTTAATTTCCGGCTGAAACCCAAGGGAAGGATTCCACTACAGAGAAAGGCCTTGCATTTCAGATACAACTCCTCAGCTACAACAACTTTCTGAGCCCAGCGTGTCTGTCCATCGAGGATACACAACGCATCCGTTTCCGATCTTATCGAAGCATCCTCTCCGCATCCTCCCTTTTCATTTCTGCGCTTAAAAAACAGAGGGCACTGCATTCGCTCAACGGAAAGGGGTCGAAGGACTGTGGAGAGCTTGAATATTGGATGCCTCCGGCAACCGCAGCACTTCCAATGTAGTATCACCGTCCGCCCCTCTCTACACACCCCGGAAAGGCATTGGAAAAGAGCGATATAAGAAAGAATGGTGAAGAGAGACGTGTTGAAATATGCAATACATTGGGCTCACATATGTAAGGGATTATGACTATCTTCTTATATCTATATTTATAATAAATCTGTCAGGGAGATGATTCTATACATTGAATAAAATTTCAAAAAAGTGGTAGAGATGGAAATTAAAGGTGATACTGAGTCCAAAACACCTATTTAAAAAAATGTCTGTCTGTCTGTCTATCTGTTATCGAATCACGCAAAAACTATCCAACCGATTCTGATAAAATTTGACAGGGGGATAATGTATGTCCTGAATTGACACACAGGCTAGTTTTTAACTCGATATCTTACATCTTTAGATGGTTAAATGAACCATTATATTTTTAATGGCGTCATTGGCGAAGGTGAAAGACAGAGGGGTGGCGACAGTAGGGAAGCGAAAACTTTATTTTACCCTAAAACTCTATAACTAAACTTTTTCCAACCTTCAAGATCACATTATTCAGGGCATATTATTACATCTTTTTCCTGCACAGATTATAGGCCACTATCATGTGCCATTTAGTCCCCGATTCGAAAACGTTTCCCGTAAGAAACACATGTAAAGTTCACTTTTACCGCTTGCAGGGCTCATTTCATTTGGAAAATTAAATAGGAAGGAATAGTCGTGTGAAATCGAGACAAGCACCAAAAGAAGGGAAATTGAATGTCAATTCTTATTTTGGCCGTGGAACATTGCTTTCGATACGAAATTGCGAGAATTTTGATCAAATAGACGTACATTTTGTGATATTTTGTGGTTGTAAACAACCGGTCCCCCTGACGACTAATTCCATTGTTGAATCCGAGCTCATGCCCTTTAGTTCACTTTTATCGCTCGCAGGGTTTGTTTCTTTCGCAAAATTAATTTAGAAAGAATAGTCGCATGAAATCGAGACAAGGTCCAACAGAAGGGAAATTGAATGGAGATTCTTATTTGGGTCGTCGAATATTGTTGTCTGTTCAAAATAGTGTGAATTGCGATCAAATAAACGGAATCATTCTAACATTTTGAGATTGTAAACATGTCGTCCCCCTGACGACTTATTCCATTGTTGAATCCGAACTTATGAATTTTCCAGCAAGAATACATTAGGGAATGAAAATGAAAATTAGGGAATAAAATTAGGGAATATAAAAAGGGAATGAAAATTAGGGAATATAAAATGCACCGTAAGTATTGATGATAGACAACAGGCATTTGAAGAGGAAGAAATTTTATGAGATTTTAGCGTTTGCAGGGTCGAATGATTTTGCATTAAGGAATCGAAAGGACACACGTACAAAAAATTAGGTGTGTTTATTATTCAGCGCATTTTCGTCAACGGGATTTCAGTATGATGAAACGTCTGACTATTGTTTTCGTTGAGCAAATTTACGTCTGCATATCTACCCTTTAGAACCACTACATTTAATCCTATTTTCAGTGTTCCCCGTTAAATCAACGGGCACTTCAGCTATATAAATATACGAGCTGAGTGCCAGCTGATTTTCAACGGAGAACACAGAAATAAGATTAAATACGGAAGTAGTATCTGTAAATGAGGAAAAGCAAAAATCCTCTCAGGTTGTTTTCATAGGACGGTTATACTGAATAGCTGTACCCCTGACAATTTGCAAAATCAGGATGATTAAGAAAGGCTACTGACGGCTTGTAAATTTGACCACGAGATTTTTCATTGTAAGGGCAAAATGCTAAAATTACCTCATCTAAATATAGTCCATGACGAATTAATACCCTTACTTTTAAACGTGTCTGAATTCCATGTTTATTTTTTTGGGAAAATGCATAAGGGGATAGACAAAGTAATTAGTCGTCAAGGAAACCGGTTGTTTACAACAATGAAGTTCACAATATTTTCGTGTATATCATATTATTCCTAACAATTTCGAATCGAAAGCAACATTCTACACCCAGAATAAAAGTATTCATTCAATTTCCCTTCTTTTGGTTTCATTTTCATGTGAAAATTCTTTCTAATTTAACTTTGCAAAATGAGTAAAGCGTGTTACCTATGAAATGAAGTTTATTTCTTATGGAAATGCTCGACTCGTCTGTCATCGAACCGGGTACCGTTTGGTAAATAAAAAGCTGCCTATTATCTGCTGGCTGTGGACTTTTAACAATGTGCAAACTTCGATAGTTTTGCGAGCTCTGGTTGTCGTGTTTTAGGCGGACAAACATACATACACACACTCTATAATATAAGATGTATCAAGTACGTATATATGGAAGCCGGTTGACACGAAAGCGGATAACATAAATTATCCGGTAATACGAAGATTTGCATTGGTCCATTCGGTCTCCCATATATTTTAATGTGTATTGATTCCTTTGGAGGTAAATTGGCATAATCCAGGCGTAAACTCCTTAAACAAAAAATCCCCTGGAAATGATTTATGAAGGCAATCCCACGTTGAGCGTCAATTCCAAAGAGTTAATTACACTACGTTCTCCTGTACTCTACCGAGGATTTAACTACGAAGAATGGCACAGAAAATGAAGACTTTATATTAACGATGAAAATTTTAATAGGTGAATGAAATAAAGCAATTATATTTCAATTGAATATCCACGAACACTTCATTTTAGTGGGAACAGGTTCACATACGAAAACGGATGTAAAGGTATTCATTTATACTGAATATACCTTTATATAGTATATATTCAAAGTATTCAAAAAAGGTATATATTTTTTTCGAGCCATAATTTTTTGGGCCGAGTTTGCTTCAAATTGTCTTCGCAGATTTTACTTATAAAAGTTTTCTTATTATTTTGTGCAATAGAGCAACAAAGGTAGTATAGGAATACCAAGTTTTGTTTCGCTTAACGGAATACTGCCTGAGATAACGTGTCTCAAAGTTGCTTAAAATCGATGTCTAACTGTAGAAGGCTGTGATAGTGGGTCAAACAAATTACTATATCTCAGTAAATATTTCATAGATGGATGTAAAACTTGGCAAATGTTCATAGAGGATATGAAGTTATGTTCACACTAAATTATATTGAAATTGGTGATGGTCGAGCGGGGACCGTTGGTCCACTTGACATGGAATGGCCCGAATAAATATTATAAAGAATGGTAAGAAATATATTGAGTTACGAACTGTTTCTGGCTTAAAGGCCATTTAAACATATTAATAATTAAGGATAAATAGGTCACATAAATGTGGTTTGCGCCTACGACCAACCTTTAACGAAACTGGAGCTCCCATTTAGCAATTTTGTATTTATAATATGTATTAAAAATAACCTTAACAATGTAACAAATTTATCACAGTATATTGCATATTTTTATCTAATTTCCAAGTTAGTATATAATAGAAAAACTAGCAAAATTTCCTTTGCAGATGTACCTCAAACCTCACTACTGATTATGAGTAAACCGGGTTCCCATGCCAAGCGCTAGATAGCGCTCTACCAAAATAGTATGATACACATAGTAATTACCAGCGCCTTGATCTTATGTGACCGCAATACACAATGGAACTGCGGGTTGCAAGCCTTCCAGGATACGGTGAATCATGTGTCGTATCTTAGAGACGTCAAGAAAAGTTGTTTATTCCTGTGGTAAAACAGCAAACTTCTGAGCTACTGCATTATAGGATATCCTCAGAGGGGTGATACTTAATGTTCCATTACATCTCTGTAAAATCGCTACATGTCGTGATTATGTCTAATCGAGAAGTACGGGAAATTGATGTTTAATTGCTTCAATGCGTTTCTTACGGAGATTTAAATATTAAATACGATGGTGATTATCATGTATAAAAATTTATAATTACTTATTTAACGTATGAATTAGAAAAATTTCATTTTTTCACGTGATTATCTGCTTTTCTCTTATTTCGCAGAACATCTGCTGCAACCATGGATTACAGAAATCAAATCCAGGACCATTCCATGGGTGAGTAAGCCCGGCTTTTGACAGCAACCAAAATTGTCAAAAGTCGTTAATACTTTAATTAAAGATATTATTTAAGATATTATTTCAACCATTTTCATTAACGTTTCAAACTACGTATTGCTTAAAAGTAACGAGGTATTTTAACTAGGAACATTTGTTGCTTAGGAAACGTTGTTCTTGTATCATAAAGGAGATTTATCAAATAATGAGAAAATAAGAATTACTGCGTGTCAAATAATCAAATCACGGCTTATCAACAACAATATTACACGACAAATATATTCAGCATCCGTCGATTACGTATTGACATAATTATTGTTAATTGTTCCATTTAATTGTTGTTTGTCGTAACAAATAAGCCAACAATTAAGACAGCCAAGGATAGATAGGTGTGAAAAATAGCATCACGACTGAGAATGGAACCCAGGTATCCCACTTTCCTGGCAGTTAATGTACCAATTAACTGCCATCTCGCGTGTATACCACATTGCTAACACAGTGCCTTTGTGAGCAAACTTAGAGGCCTGGGTTCTAGTCCCAGCCATGTACCAGTTATTCACATTTGTCTATCCTAGGCTGTCAGTCAGTCTATCCAGTCATGTTATTATTTTTACATATATTCATCCTTTAGTTTCAAGACGTACGTGAAAAGTTTAACACGTCTTCCGTTTCCCTGACTAAGCACTTTTATTCGTACAGTGAACGTGTGTAAGAGAGTTTAGGAACCATTTTTCAAAATATGTGTACAGAAAATGTTCATATATGAATATGAACATCTTATGAAACAAGAAAAGACAGCGGAAGTTGGTATAAAACTAACTTCACTTGCTTGCGTTAAGAAAAGCCAGCCTAAAACTTACAGCTGTCGGGAAAAAGTCTTCCCGACTGCGTTTGCCACAGCTCACAGTGAATCAATAACATCTGTTTCCGCGTGCATACAGAGTGAGTTCCTCATCCGCCCAACTTGTTTAAACGTAATAATGAGGTACGCAACCAGATGACCGTTGAAGCTAACGTCATCTGCAGGCATTACCAACAACTCATCTCCCGCGAGGCACCCCCGAGTTATTCAGTTATCATCTGGATTTGAAATGCTAGAGGCGTGTTTCCTAGGACACAATTTACCGTGGAAACGGTTACCGTTACCATGGATACGCTCCAGTTCGTTACCACGGGAACACGCAATTTTAAGAACATCTTTCATCGACGGCATCGAAAAAGTAACATTTAATACGCTAAGAAAATCAAAATACTTTAAAGTTATTTCGTATTATTTCCTCGCTATCTATACGTATAACTACATTTTTTATTTTTTATTTCGTTCTCTCCTTTTCCGTCCCTTTCCTATTTCGGAAACGAGTTTTCCGATGCGTGTGCAGAAAACTGCGCTGGATTTTTATGCAGCAAAAAGTCCCCGGGAAATGATTTGCATCTTTGGGAGGAAAACACGTTAAGAAGATATTTTTAAGACTAAACGAGATTCTCCATTTTCCAGATTATTAAAGTTTGATAATTTTTAAGGAGTTATACAAGAATGTTTTTCAACTATTCCCGGAAAAAATTGCAAAAATCTGCTGAATATTGTACGTCGAAGGTTAATTTCCTCCCTTTGTAGCTTGATGTCGTGAAATGAGAAGAAAAATTGTGTTTTTTGTTGTTGCATAATATATTATTAAAGACCCCGAGTTAAAGAATAATTTTGAAATATAAATTAGTTCCCTGTAAGCAGAACGCTGGCTGTTTTTTTTTATTCCTTTTCTTTCTTTCATATTTCGTATTTTTCGTTCGTAAATATATTTTGCTTAGTATGTCATTATCATCATCTTCGTCATCATCATTATTATAATCATCATTATTGTTGTTATCGTTGTTATTGTTATCATTATCATTGTTATCATTATTGTTGTTATTATTGTTATTATTATTATAAAATGCATCACAAATTTTCAATTTTTAAGGTGGTACTCCCACTCATTATTTGATACAAACTCCAATCAAATCTGCGCAATCGACTAAAAAAGGTTTTGAAGAGCAGAAAAAAATCACTAGAGAATTATTAGACAGCAAAAGGAGGTCACAAATTTTTTTCCTCATTCCGGCAGATTGCTGCGAGTAGAAATAGTTCAGGGAATGCATCAAAATATCCCCTTTTCATAGCACTCTATAATTTTGGGCCAAAAGGAATGCTATTATTCAGAATCGTCTAGTAGCTTTTGCAGTATAACTGCCACGAGCAAGATTGAGATAATAGTTGATGAAAGATTTTTTTCGAACAATACTGTACCAAAATAAATATAACGATACTACATTTGAAAACGGGTAAGGGTGACTTTGCGGTGCGAATCCAGGAAAAATCCCAAGGGAGAATTGACTTGAAAAAAGTCTGACGGAACCGGTCAGTCAGACTTTTTTCAAGTCCATTCTTCCTTGGGAATACTACATTTACCAAGATAAACGGGTTATATATTCGTTCATTATCATTTTGGCTGACTTTATTGCAACTCTATGACACTATGTTTCTCTCTATATACGTATTGCTAAAATAATTATTATTAAGTTCTTATTATTATTGAGAAACTAAGATTCCTTCTACATACATTATTGCTAAAGTAATTATTATTAATTTATTATCATTATTAATTAATTATGTTTCCCTCTATATACATTATCGTTGAATGCATTGTTATTGTTTTATTATTATATAGTTATTACTAAATTATATTATTATTATAGTTTTATTGTCACATTTTGTGGTATCTTTGAACCTGTGACGGGTATTCACCAAGTCACATCTTCCTATATTGTTATCATTTTTTATGGTATTTCTTATTATATTGATTATGATTACTGATTACAGATTACAGAGAAATTTTCTTGTTATCGAGCAGGTGTCCAGAATTACAGATTTTTGTAGGGAGATATAGCTTTTTGGTTTTAAGCCTATCTCCATTAAGCTGTTATGCAATGATTTTGGAATTATTCCAGTTGATGAAAGTATGATTGGTACTATCTTTACTGA
The DNA here is from genome assembly GCA_000376725.2 of Ladona fulva. NCBI lineage: Eukaryota > Metazoa > Arthropoda > Insecta > Odonata > Libellulidae > Ladona > Ladona fulva. The sequence continues at coordinate 976,406 of KZ308290.1, read as the reverse complement.
TTTTTGGTGCCACAGTTGTTTTATTTCTTCCTTTAGTGTGAGGTATTTTTGTATTTTCTCTGCATACTTCTTTTGTATGTTGATGGAATTTGGAACGGAAATTTCAATAAGGTATGTAGTTTTACTAGATTTGTGAGTTTAGCGCGTACTCACATCAAAATTAACTGAATTAAATTAAAATCCATGGATAGAATTAAATTATTATTATTATTTATGGTTTATAACTTTTCTCATCTAACTTTTAGATGGTGTTCCTTCTTCATGTAACGGAACCTAAGTTCAAGTCACATATAATGCATATTGGTATTTAGAAAGGATCGGACTATGTTACATGTCTTAAGGATTATTGATTTTTGTATTATTTGATGTAAACTAGTGTTAAGATTTAATTTTTTCATGTGCTCTACAAAGGTATGAGGTGTGATTCCTGTTGTTGATATAACTAGAGGTATTATTATTACTTTACTCTTACGGCGAGGTTATGCCGGAATGGCCTCTCTTCCATTTAACCTCTGGTAACCTCTAACATGGTAATAATATTACACCAATAATCAAAAACAATTTACCACAATTAACTTAAGTCTAGAAAAATAAATCAATACGTCCAAACAATCTGGCAAACATGGATACAAGAAAATTGGTACGAATAGTATATGCAAATTAATAAACAGTCCTGCTGATAAATAAACATCACACATACAACTAGATGTAGATAAGTGTTTAGCGCGTACTCACATCAAAATTAACTGAATTAAATTAAAATCCATGGATAGAATTAAATTAAAACGAGATAATGATTACGTTTGATTTAAAAAGATACTTGACATAGGCACATATTCTGAGATATCTAATTCGCCATTACACATTATTTTTAGCGCCAAATCGAAAAACGACTAACAATACGATCTTTGGTTCGTTTTGTCATCAACGCCTTCACCCAGTCACGCGATTGCCTTTTCACAAATACCGATTCCCTCGTCTGGTTCGAATGCTAGCCTCTCGCTTCGCTGGACTGATTAAAAACGTCTAGAATGATTGCCCACTTTCCAACTCGCCGAGCTCCGATGTAAGGCACGTTCAACTGAAGGAACAAAAAAGGGAATGTTGTCCATTTCAATCCGAACGAACTGTGTTTAAAGTGTTTCGGTGACAGAATCCTCAATTCGAGCATTCTTCAAATTTACAAAACAAGCACTAGCTGTGACTAAGACCTTTCCAAGTCATGCATTGTCTACATCGAGAAGCAATTAAGGCGATTCATAATTAAACGAATGAATGCTTGATTTGATGAATTAAACTGCGATGAATATTATCAGCCGAATATGTCTTTGATTAGTCATTTGTTTTATGATGGAAAGGTTTAATAGCAGATAGTGCTTGAAATAGGTTAGTTATCATTGTAAGAGCGTCTCCGAGAAAGAGGAGTAAAATTAAAAGACTGGGATGTGTTTACCATAAGAAAACAGGTATTAAGTATTGCGAAGTTTAGCAATTTAAAACGATGAGGAAAAATTCTTACGAAAAGGTATTCATCTTCAAAGTCATACTAAAGGTTGCCAAATACAATTATAAAAAACTGCTATTTTTAAATAGAGGCTTTAAATACCTTTTAGTTAGGTCTTTGTGTCCCAAAAAATTTTGAATAATTTCAGAAGAAGATTAGGGAAGAAAATAGAATTACCTTGGAGGGAGATGTACAGCGAGAGGTTCCTATGTCCTAAGCCCTACAACAGACCATAAAGGCCTTTGTATCAGGTAGACAGGACCGCAATTAACCCTGAAACATGTTACAGGACCTACCATATCATTCACAGGAGTATAAATGAAAATTTAGTACGTAATATAATTAGTACGCCCAATGTTTAAGATGTGAATAGGTAACGTTGTTCTTGTAAATTAATTGAAATATATTGTGATCATTTTAATTTACAAAAGCATGTCGTACATTAATTGTAGATTGTAACCTATGACGCCAATGTTGGAATTTTTCTCTTACTACGTCGGAGCATTCAAAATTACAATGGTTTACTTCGAAAACCATGAAAAGTTTCTTCATTTGTTTATTTAGAAGTTCTTTAAAATTTGGTTTTCTGGCCAGGTATCAACGTTGGATGGTAACGCAAACTATTAAATAATTTGGATTTAAATCGCATTGCATTCCTCCAAAGGCGGGAGAGAAACCCCTCAAAAAACCACCCGTGAGCAATAGATTACACATATGAAATCGTATATTAAATGGTGACATATTATACATATTATTCAATAGAGAAATACATCAGCATAGTTAACACGAAAAGTTTTGCATTGACATTAACATGATAAAAAGTCATATAAAAAGCTTATGAATTAAAGTTGTACATGATGACTAATACGATATAGACTTCTACATAAATTACAATTTTTTACATCAAATTCATGGTTAGATATCCACATGATTATTATATTTCACTAATTACTACGAATTATAAAATAAATCACTTAAGTCCAGTATAATAATTCCTAGGTTTACAGTAAAATGACTAAAAACTATGAAATTATACAACATAAATGGTAGATTATCCATATGGGCATACGTGAAGTGATTGCCCGGTCACAGAGGTGCTCCTCCTATTGCCGTGACCAGGGTTCGAGCCTGGGTTGCTTGGATGTATCTAACTAACATTTCGATAATTAAATACGCGACTGTCTTTACCGCCTGAGATACAGTGAACGGTTACTTAATTTTAAAGAAGGGAAGAGAGTGGCTGTTCTCTTCGAAAAGGTTATTTCAACAACTGTAACTTAACTAATAGCATCGTCAATCATCATCGGTTACCGATGGCTTAACGGAGAAATACGAACGGCAATAGTGACATAAATAAGAGAAAAAACTGTATTATCCTTATAGTATAGATATATAGAATCCATTAACTATTATAAAATATTTTCGCAGGAGTCTATTGCAAAAGTTATTTAGGACAATGTTATTACAATTAAGAACTGACCCTTAATCGGGATTTCGTCGTACATACTTCATGCTGTTACAAGTCTTCACACTTTATACCGTTCCATTCTTACTACAGTAAATGTATTCGGTATCCATTTCACATCCCAACGAGCCCAACCTGGAAGATCATGGTCTCTAAATCCCCAAAGTACAACATCTCACCGAGCTGTCTTCCGCTACGAGAGAAGTTACGAGATAAAAAGCAGAGCTAACACTAGATAGATAGAGCAAGAACATCTGCATTAATCCATTACGGCGGAATATTTCATTAGATTCCCCTACGAAATCCTTAGCAATTCATGCCTCCTGAGCAAACGAGACCTCTTTGTTTTCACTTTGCGTTTTCTCACTCTATCGGATGAGCTTTTCTCTTACTATAATCCGTTTATTTACTTTTCCTTCTCTTGCGTTGCGAATAAGATAGAATGGACGAAGATAAGTTCATCAGGATTCGTCACTCACAACTGTTTCAATATCTTTAATAATTAAAGCTCTGATTAAGGCGTCCATTGCGAAAATGTCTAAGAATTCATCAGCCCTAAGGATAGGAACATGTTCAATTACGACACCATTAGCTACCGTAAGCTTTGAAGAGAGAGTTAGGTTTACTAGGCCAGATGAGGAGTGAGGTAATTTCCACTTTCTTTTCCTACTGATGTATAATTCCGTGAATAAAAAAGGAAACATTAAAGCAGCAAATTGAGCTTTTGAATATCATTCATCCTGAATGCTATGAAAAGCATATTGCACTCATACCTCAGTAGCTTTGTACCACAGTAGTCTCATAACTCATATGATCATAGCCAAGGAAAACTGAGACAAAAGTAGTCATTAGCCTCATACCTCCGTAGCCTCATATCTCATTAGCCTAATACTACAACAGCCTCATACCTCAGTAGCCTAATATCACAGTAGCAGCATACCTCAGTAGCTTCATAGCGCAGTAGCCTCATACCTCAGTAGCCTCATACATCAGTAGTTTCATACCTCAGTTACCTCATACATCATCAGCATCATACCTCATTAGCATCATATGATCATAGCCAAGAAAAACTGAGATAAAACAAATTAAAGGTATATTTCCCTCAATCGTGCAACAAAAGATAGGTGAAACTATTGCATTGACCGAGATTCGGTAGCTCGAAGATATTTTATGTGGACTCGGCAAAGTTGGAAACGAACTATAAAACAAACGACAAAAATACCACGTGAGTCGATAAGATATAAAATATAGGACGAAAAGAAAGACTTTTAGAGAATTCATAACTTCTGCGTGAACGTTTCCTTCTCTTCCAGCACTCTTATTTGATAAAATGATAGAGGGAAGCTTAACCGGATGACTACGTGTGAAGAGAAGTTGTTGGATCTGCTATCGCTCTCGTCCATCTTCCCATAATGTCTCTTTCTCTTAATGCAAATCCCTCCGTCAAGATCGCAGAGAACACATTTCTCACCACCAAATCCACCTCTCGCTTCCCGACTCTTTTTAAATCGCATCGGATAAAAACGGCTGCACACTTGCTTTCCACGCTATCCACTCCTTCACATCCTCGGTCGCTGGCGTTCGTGCAATTACTTCCGATTGATTGATCTCCTGCATCTCAAAGTTCTGCATCAAATCCGTCTGATTCATTCATATTCCAAGCCTTTTTCCAACTGAAACTGTCTCCCTTGTGGACTTCGCGAATGTAACTACGAGATGTGATGGTTTTATCGTTTACTTTTCCTGTTTTTTTAACCCACTGTAACTTAATGCGCCGCAATGCTACAACTCCAAGTGTGTGACCGTGTGAGTATCTTTAGAAAGCGTCAAAACACTAAGCCGCAGTATTACATTGTGTACATAAAACGGATATTATATTCCTTCTTTATAGTTATTATAGATATTATAGTTAATCTCCATGCTAATCAATCGCAATACACAAAAGATTAACAATTACCATCTCTTTAACTCGAACGTAGCATGATAACACAGGGCCCTAAAGTGAACTTCAGTTTAAGTCCATTTTAAGTTAGAAAAAGTAGGTTGGAACAGGGCTGTTAATAAGTTAAAGGTTTAAAAACACTCCGTAAGTCGTATTTCGGCAAGCGGAACTCGCGTTAAGAGACAAACGGAAAGATCCGGATTACAGATTTCTGGGAAGTCCCAATGTGCATTTCAGAGACAAAGCCTCCACCATAGCGCGAGTTCCGCTTGCCGAAATACGGATTACGGAGTGTTTTAAAACCTCCATACTAAATATAGGTATCTTACCGGGCCTGTGTATACACCCACATAAATACCCTGCAAGCCGCCTTTCGGCGTGTGCCGAGTGGCGTAAACACCAAGCGTTCGAGTTACCTCGAATAGTTACCTATTCGAGTAAAGAATGAGTCCCTAAAACGTCTTGTCCTCGCATATATTTCTCTATATATTTCTCTATTTATATATATTTTACGCTCATTGTCGGATCGGCCGAAGTAGCAGAAAGGGGTCGCATAATACCGAGTACGTCTTCCGCAAAACTTCCGTGTAGCTTAGTATATAATGGGCTATATCTAAAAGGAGACTTGATTAGTCCAATCTCGCCCGGAATAAAGACGTGTTGAAGCTAATCTAAGCTAAATTGTAGCTTAATATATGTAACAGGAGTCGTGGATATTTGAAAAACCTCTTCGAAGAGATCCTAATATAAAAATTAAAGAAACAAAGAAACGCTATGCACACGTTTAGATGAAAAATATTTTCCATTTAAGCACGCATAATGAACCTAGTGTTTAGACCCGGGAAATTTACTTTTGAAAATAATACCCTTCAAAATTCGTGGCCGAAATTGATGACTTACGTATTCATAGCAAATCATATCAGTAGTGTGAAGTTATCGACAATAGTGTGACTTGATAGGAGGGGGATAGGAGTCACGGGAATGTAAAGAGGCTCTTTGAAAATCCAGCTCTCTACATCGCGTAACGTAAAACGCAGTTAAAACTGAGTAGTTGCATGTCAAACTCAAATAAATACTCAAGCTTAACTAAAATTAGCTTTATCAAACAACCTGGGATGCAATTATGTAACTTTTGCGACTAAGGATACAATCAAAATTTGCGTTAAGTCTAATAATTTACTTTCACCCGCTATTTAAACATCATGGATCTATCATTAGTTTCAATAACACATAATCAAACCACCGAAATTTATTATAAGATACCTTTTCACATTATCAATCGCTATTCTTTTAAAAGTGAAATATTTCACTTTAATTCAGTGTTAAATTAAGTATTCCACTTTAAGAATGGACACCATTTTACACTATTTATTGTCTACCGCATTATCCTTGTTCGGTTTCCATTCGTTCGTGAATAGGATAGTGAAACTTTCTCACTAAAAATCGACTCTGAAAGTCTCGGTTCTCCAGGATCACATTATATAAGTCAACAGACTCCTAAGCGAGGTAATAATCAAGAAGCTGGTAATCCGCAACTTTCTCACACAATTTGAACACTTCCAGTAATTTAAATGCGCATACGTCATTCTCACCCTAATTCTGGGAAGCAGAACAAAGCGGAGCTGGGGCCAAATCTCAGAAAGCAATAGGAAAATCCCAAAATCACGGGGAATCGTGATTGCCGAAACACAGACAGACGCCTGCGAAGACTCGCTGCATGCATTCGTTCGCTCTGCCACATTCACTTCCAATTAACTTTTCACTCCGTGAATTTCAATCTTCCCGAGCAAGGAAAAAACCGCTTCGTAGAATTCGTGACTCCGCCCGCAAACGATACGCGAGAGTCACGGCCGCATCACCAAATTAGTGCGAGGCGTGTTCATTTTGCACGCGAATGAAACGAGGGGGATAATATTAGGCACGTCGGAAGTCATTTGCTTTTTTTCCTGACACGGAAAATGGATATGAGTGAAGCACGGAAGTGGAGTGACGGGAAAATGGCCGTGACCCATGAGGAAGAATTAGTATAACATGGAGGCACCATAACTAACACGATGAGCCATAGAAATTTAATACTGGAAATATGAAACACAGCGAGAGCTGTTTAACACTAAAACAAATATCCTGAATAATTGGTTAGTACAATGGGTATCATTGACGCGTTTCGACTCCTATAATTTTCATATCTTTCATTGATTCTTTCACGCAAATTAGTTGAAACGAAACAAAGGTTATCACAGAAACATTTCTTGGTCCGCGTGGATCTTCCAACCAAATGCCAGGGACAGCACGCAAAGGCGGAACTTGTGACACTTGTCTCAATTTCGTAGGACCATTGTGAGTCTAATTTAATTTAATAAAAGAAACAACTTCGGCAAGTCAAGAAATATGCGTTCACCTCTTATGGAAACGTATTATGGACTCCTGGGTTCGAACCCGGGACTTTTGAGAGATCAGAATAGTTTTGTAGAAACTAAATGCAGTTTGTTTCAGCCCTCTAAGTTAAGCCATACCTGAGATAGAGGACGGACGGAATAAAAGACATTTGCTCTTTATAAATATGATTCAAGAACGTCAGCTGTTCGCACATCCATACTACCAAATTTTCATTATTTCATTCTCCACAGTGAGAGCCATAATCAAACAGAGAACAAAACTGAACAACTTCTCCCTAGAAGTTCTCATAACGATTTCATAATGAAATCACCGAGTACTCCAGCATCTACTGGGAATTAGAATAGCGAAACTTTATTTGTACACCGAGTTTTCGAAACTCCTCGCAAGCAAAATTCAGTTCCGTACGTATGCTGCCATTTAAAAGAACTTTTCCCATTCGAACGGATTAAAACTTTACCTCGTGTCACCCGATTTGCTCGGAAAAAAATGCCCCAGTTTGCATAAAAGGTTCCATTCGACCGGTAATCCAACTCCTTCAATTCGTTCCACAAAAAGGGAAGTCGATTAAATTCCATAGTTTGACTTTCTCATGGTGGATATCCGTAGCGAAGCTTTCCGCATAATTGAGATATCTCTGCCCCACAATACAAATGGGGTTGAGTTTTTGAGGAATTAAAACTTCAAAACTATTCCCTTCCACTTGGAGTAAATGTTTAAGAAACATCTGTACTCAGATTATGAGTTTGGAGATTGTATTGAAATTATTTAATATTCATTTGTATCCATTAAAGAGGAGAAAATTACCTTCTATACATCACATGCCATCTGACACTTTTAATGTATACCTTATCCAATGAAACATGTACCAATATCCGTCATCAGTTATCGAGCTGAGACTAGTAATAGAACAAACAAGAGAAATACAACACAATTTAAATCTGTTTGAGTAAAGAAAAAATCTGCTTTAATCTTTCGGAGCTATTTATTCATAGTGATTAATACCCATTCACCCCTTTCTTTAACGGCGGTATTTGAAAGAGAAGGGCGAATTTTGTAACATACTTTTCCCTATGGAACAGCAAACGAGCAACAATTGGTTTCCATGGCAAAGCACTGATTGGAGTTATGACGAGTTATTGAGAGAGTGACGGTATTTGCATCCTTCACTTCCACAATTTATCCGTAAGGTAAAAAGCCAAACATTTTTATTATTATAAACTGATTTATTTTTTAGTATAAAAGATACAATCACTGGTGTAACTCAATGGATTTTTTCATATTGTTGAAATGATTTTGTGTACTGCACATGATGATGTCGCATGGCAACGAAACCGGTCCTGTATTAAAGTTGAAAGGGAATTAACGACGGAATTTCTCATTTCAATACCTGGCTATTTAAGGTCACCAAAAGGTGTGTACGAATTAAAGAATATCCCGCCAGAAACGGGATGCATTTCGCCATAAAAAGTGTGGTTAATGTTATAAATATCACGTAATTCTTTATTTTCTAAATTTCTTTATTTTTATATTTTATACCCCTACTGTTTTCTATATTTACTTACTTTATCATCCTATAGTTTATCATTATACTGTATTGCTCAATTATACTGTACTGTTTCAGTTACTCAAATAAGGTTAAAAGTGCTTCGACAACTAATGTCATTTCGTACATATGGGTCCCTACCGAGGATCGAACCTTAGACCGCTTCTACCGAAGGCAAACGCGCCAATTGTTCGATGTCTTTAACATGTTTTCCATACTTTTCGCAAACCAATGACTAAGCAAACAACCTTAGTCAGGTGCTCATCATTATTATGTCATAACTATGTAAGTAATGCATATATCATGAATAAATTATACAACATTATTCTCAATAAATATGCATCACTTCCTTTCAAAATGCCGTGTATTTTACCAACGATCAAATCTAAGAATTACAATCTTCCTTAAAACAATCCTTTTGATATTTTTCGCAAACACTATTTCTTCGCAGTGAATTCTATGTCACAAAACTGCTTATTTTTGCATGCAGTTTCACTACACTAATTTCTATGACATGGTTTTAATACCATATCACTCAATATTTTACCGATAGCAATAACCAGTTCTCTTAGTTTTAATGCCTTATTGCTTTTGATTCCCTTATTGCGTCTTAAGTAATTTTTTCTAATTTTTTTAGTTTTCGGATGTTTTTGTTTAAAATGCTGATTTATTTGTGATTTTCATTATTTCAGTGAATTAGTATTAGTTAATTTTGTCACAGTACTGCTCGAGTGATTTTCCATGTACAGTTTCCTATACATATTTTAGCTTGTACATATTATCGGTAGGTATGCGCCGGTTTTCACGCCTCCACATTTTTCTTGGTGTTTTCCTGCTGTGGAGATATTTATCCTACTTAGGTTCTTATAGCCACAAATCCTTTATAAGCTTTCTTCTATATTTCTATTTACAAAATTGTTATTTGTTTCATTAATATCACTGACGAGAGGTTACATGGAAGATGAGACGTTTTACTCCCAAACTAGCCTAATCGAAGACTTTTATTAAAGTTAAAACTATATTAATTAATTAGTGATTAAGGTCTTCATTAAGACCTTTATTGCTAATTAACATAGTTATTGCGACGAAATGTTGTCATACAGTATATCCGTACTGTTAGTAACTTGTACTACTCCACAGAATATATTCTTGGTTAGCCTACCTTTAGGCTAATAGTATACAATTAGTAGTACATTAGTACACATAGTACCAATAAAAATAGTACAAGTTATTACCATTCATTTCTACATTGATAAATACAAATTACAACAATACCATTTTATAAGCAGCTCAGTGCAGCATTGTTTAAGTACGATATTGTTGACTAACGTCAACAAAACATTAATATTCTAATTCCTTCCAACGTGCTACGTTTCCTTCGCAACGTGTTTCCATGGATGACGGCCGGGAATTAAGAAAAAGAAAAAATAATTTACGAAAGAGTGACAGTGAAACTGCGTCGTTGGAATAGAAAAGGCGTTAGCGGAATAGCTCCGAGTTTCGGAAAAAAAAACACCCATTCAGACGTAAGAAATTCGAGACGCACTCCAGAATTCCAAGAAGTACAAGAATCGATACTTGTTCTGTCGTTTGTTTGGCGAGATGCCCCACTTTTTGAAGTCGACATCGATTTTATTCAAGACTTTTCTGCCGACGTATCGTTTAAAGTGCGAGAGATTTAAACAACCGGCATTTGGAAGGCACTGCGAGATATATACGATGTATGCTTCACAAAAAGAGACAGGAAACGCAACACCTTGGTGAGGAAGATGACAGGAATGACAGACATCATAGATAAGGTAAGATCGCTGAAATGGATGTGGGCAGGCCATCTTGCAAGGAGAAACGACAACCCATGGACATCAACAGTTCAGAACTGGATACCAAGAGATGTGAAGAGACCAAGAAGAAGACCAAAGGATCGATGGAAGAAACGAGAAGCTTATAGAATGCAGGGAATTGGAAAGCGCTTGGGAAGGCCTACATCCGACTTTATTTATTTATTTATATATTTATATTTATTTATTTATTTATATATTTATATTTATTTAATTATTTATATGTACATATACATATATAAACATACATATAGATATATAGATAGAAATGTTAGCTGAGGCTTTAATTGGGATGGGTCATTCGCGCACGATTTTATTGTTTTCGCGCACATTCTTTAGAAGCAAAGGTCTCGCTTTCTTCTTCTTCAAAGGAGGCTTTCTTCCGAGTTTTACTAATTCTTATTTTTCTGATCTGAGCATTAATTCAAATTCTCGCCACAGAGAGGGGCAGAACGGAAGTCGCTCTCTATGATAGAGCGTTCTGCACGAGGGCGTAAAAGTCCCTATTCCAATCCTCCACCGTTTTCCCTATAGCGGAGATTAAAACGCTGAATTGAATCTCAAGATGGCCGAAAAGTCTCCCCGACTCTGAAGATGAAAAACCTTTTCTTTGAAGATTCCATTACAGAGTCTCATTGTAATGGGATTTGGAGAAAGGTTTTCGGACCATGAAATAGAAAAAGTACGGATTCATTAATCAAGCTCCATATTCCAGTCCTGCGATGGTTCTTTTATACTTGAAGTTTGTCCTCGTTTTCCTTCGGCGAGGATTCGGACTGATTTCCACGATTGCGATGGAAAAGTTTCACGCTACCTTTGTCTAGTGGGGTATTCAATGATCCCATAGCTTTAATTACATCTATAATTACGTTAGTAAAGACAGCAAGACCGTTCTTACAGATTCAGTAATCTCCAAAATTGAAATTAAGATTCGAGATCCTAAGAAACTAAGTAAAAATTACCAAGGTCTACTAAATAACTGATCCTTAATTGTACCTCAAATTGTTTAATTATAACATTTAGTTTGGGGCTCCCGGATAGTCAAGTGGGTATGGCGTATGACTTTGATGAAAGCGGTCTCGGGTTCAACTCCCGCCGAAGCCCATATATGCGAAATAACCTATGCTGTCGAAGCACTTTTAACAATACTATTAAGGTTTAGTTTATTTGCTGAATATCATTAATATGTAATCTGAGTTATGAACGGTAAATGAAAGAAACCTCTTGAATTATAAGTATTTAACCTGAAGCGTTGCCAGGGGGTGGTTTCGGGGGGTTCAAACCCTCCTCCATGAGAAAAGAGCCAATTATTACAGAAAGCATACGAGTGGATCGCCCCTCCATAATGTGTATACAATCATCGCTGGAGGTTCGCAGGGGAATGTGTGTTAAAAAAATACCTTCTATTTTCATTAGATTTTGGGCGGAAGCATTGTTGTCTCTGTATTATAAGCAATGCTTGTTTACACCATGGATCTAACCCCCCCTCCTCATGGACAAATCCTGAAAAGGTAATCTACTTCATTCAAACACATTTCAGCAACTTCTAGACACAATTTGACAAGACAACATCCAAAAGAATAAAGAAAATGTTAGCAGACAATAGAGGCTTAGGTAATGATATTGCGGCACACCGAGATCTGGCATGCGGCACACCGAGATCTGACATGAGGCAAACCGAGATCTGACATGCGGCACACCAGTGTGTCGCCATATTCTGTTAGGAAAACGCCAATGTGATCAAAATCCGTTATTGCGAGGGTGGAAGGGTGCAATAATCATATAATAGACACAATTAATTCGACTTTGATAATCGTGTTAAACCTTCCCTTCCTTGTGTTTATCAATCCCAGAAACGCCTGCTGGAATAACGGAGTATCAATGTTAAATATCCCAACTACGTACCTTAACACACATTCTATGAAGCCGATCCATTTTTATATTAAGGAAGGGTTAGGTTTAATGCATTTTTAACCAGAGGTTAATGGTTAATAAGAGTTTTGGGTGAAGAAAACCAGACACGGAAAGAAATTCAGAATGACGTCTTTATCACAGAGAGAGGCATTATAAGAAGAGACGGTTCAGTGGGTAATATTAACATATTTTACAGCCACGATTCAAAAAGTCGTTAAAACTTAACACCTCTGTCTTTATGACGATCCGAAGCGATGTTAAAATGCCCTAAAATAAATATTAAAATTTCAGATGGGTCGACTGCGGAGGCTATTGAGTTATTGCGAACAGAAGCGTTGATGTACTGAAATAAATTTCAGCCTTAAAATTTTCATTTTAAGTAGAACTTTAAAAAAAAAGCAGGGAATGTTGCGAAGCGCTAGAGAGAATTGTATACAGAAAAGATTGAAGCTCATATAAGAGAATTTAAATTAAAAACTGAACCAGGCTAATGGGAAAGTTTCATTCCAATGCTTGCTAACTGATTCTGGCGAAACGCTATTCAACATCTGCTTAGTGAATTGATCGATAGTCACTGTTATTCATATTTATGCACCAAAAATGCATAGCAAATTACAGAAACATACGTTGCAAATTCTTTGTTCCATTTTTGTCGCAAGTCAAAAATCTCCGATCACAGTTAAACACGTGTAACCTTTTTGACAATAGACTATACTTCAAAATGGCTGTCCTTAACAATGTACGCTAGGAACATGTTTACCAATATACAGACAACATTTTGACAATTGGCATTATACAGCCAATTAAAAAACTCCGCTTATGTTTTGTTCACACCTCTAACAAGGAACTGTAATTAAGTCACGGTTTCCATTTCTTAAAGAAAACTGCGGTTAAAAGAGCTTCCGCATCGCCACGCGGGTAACGCGTTCGACTTCTGCGAAAGCGGTTTCGGGTTCGATTCCCGGTGAGGGCCTACGTGCGAAATTAATTCAGCTGTCGAAGTACTTTCAGAATCACTATCACTAATCATGGTTGAAAATAAGAAACCTAACAAAGCAATTCTTCCAAACAAAGTAAACGATTGACTGTAAAATTGACATGATTAAGCGTGACTAAGCTCCACACGCATCATAAAAGAGAGAACACCCCGTAAATTCCACACCGATTTTTATGGTTTATTTTCGTCGATATAAGTTTCGTCAACGGTTTGGCATATGAAGATGTCAACTCGCTGACTAATAAAAACTAATAAACATTTCTGGAATCAGCCGTAACTTTGTGAAACTCCGTAACATTAATGTTTAAAATAACTTCGCTAAAGATTCACAGAAATTATTTATTGGTGAATTCAGATTATGATATCTATCGGCAGGTTAAGCCAGGTAAAATCACTAAGCTAAAGTTTCACGGAAATTGTTTGACCTGACGACAGCTATCATACCTGAAACCGGTCTCCACCATATCTATATATGAATCTATACCATATCACCTGAAACCGGTCTCCAATGAACAATTTCTGTAAAACAATAGCATAGTGATTTTAGCCACCAGCAATAAAAATTTGATGTAGAAGTTACGAAGCGAACTTTCGTTTAAGATGTAAACGCTTCACTTATCAATTTTATGCTTCCATTACTTCTACAGAGACTCCTAAAATTCCTGCAAGAGTTTTGAGTATAGCGATGCCTTACATTTGAACATATTGCAATTCAACGGCGAAATATTTGGAGAAAATCTGCATTGTACGGAGTCGTAAGCGTCAACAGAAAATTAAATGACTTCTACCAATCTGTAGCGTATGCCGTTAAGCGACGATCAAAATCCGAATGTTATAGACACTCCCGTTTTCGAGTTTCAGGATTCCGCCAACCAACTTCCCCTCTATTCATCGGAAGTGAAACTCGGGCCTAAACATTTGAAGATCGGATTCCGAACGTCACCGAATGAAAAATTTTCACGAGAAGGAACCGAGGTCCATATTTGGAGCCAAAAAGCTCAGAGAGGCTGAAAGTGATAAGGCGAAAGCGAAAACTAGTGGAAGTGTAGGTCACGTGAGGGCAGAAGAAGTCTGATTAATAGAAAGGATTAAATGGAGGAGAGAATGGGAAATGAAGTTTCCTACGGACGGAAAGCGGAAAAAGGATTCTGGCGGTCGAAAGTGGAGGGCAGAAAAAGGAAATGAATCGGAGTTCGAAGAAGTATTACGGGCGATAAGTGTAAGAGGAATTCCGACGTAATGGAGGAAATGTGGACGTTAATAATAAAAGGGGAGGAAATGGCGGAAAAGGTCTTGGAGCTTAGGATTACTGGAAGGTATGGGACAATGAGGAATGTGTTATAAGAAAGGTACGGGAAAGTAATGTGAAACAGGCAAAACGCAGAAATGGGAGGGATCTTGATACGAAGGAGACTAATTTTCGAGAAATGGGCGATGGTTTCCATTTAACTTTATTAATTATAATATTGATAAAGATCATATGACGCAGAACTCGAGTATCCATCTTATATATTTCGCGGAATAATTATTATCTAATATACAAAGAAGAATGTTTGTGTGCGTGTTAATGTTCGACTGAAACTCCAGTCCCAGATGCAGCACAACTTTCCAACTTTGAAGACTGTTAAATGATTTTCCCTGGCTATAATATGATACTTCTTAATTCACCTAACTAACACGAAACATCACTAAAGCAGATAACTACTTCTGGCAGTTCTTTCCGCATAGCATCAGAGAAGCTAAGAGGGTAGATTAGGTAAGGTGCTAATACACCACATGCCATACGCCACTGTCCGCTTGTGAGGTACAAATCTAAATCTTAAAATCTTCCCCCAACTAAGGATCTACCCTCTCAGCCCCTAACAATACTTCCACTCTTATTGGTATCACCTCTAACCCTTCCCCTTCCTCCCCCCTCCACCCACCTCCCTCTGAAACCCTCCCCTGAAGGGTTATTTTATTTGTCTGGTTGATTTTTAGTGACCAACCCGAGGAAGGTATTGTAAAGCCAAACTGGTATTCTTTAATGAAATTTTATGCGGAAAAGAATATATCATTTCTCTTTCCAGATCTTGGTTTTGAGTGCAAGTACCCGAAAAACTTTCAAAGAGAGTGCTACCTTAAACAAAAGGCATTACCATCTACATATGTACCCTGAAAACAGCCTTTCGGCGTGTGGCATGGGGTGCAAGCACCATGAATCTATTTCCCTAATCGATTTCTTTCGGCTATCGTTCGCGGAAAAAAATGAATTCTTGAAACGACTTGTTCTAGCATCTATTTTTCTGATTTTCCTCGCAATATCAGAACGGCCTATGTAACAGGGGGGGACGCAATATTTCAGCTACATCATCTGTGAACATGCTTTCTCTACATGTATTTAGTAGATTTATCCTTTCTTTATATCTATTATTTTATCCTAGCCTTCTGTCTTCTAAAGAATCCCATCCCACGTCCTGAAACATTTGCGTAACACTCACTGACTTGTCGTAACAATTCTTTGCAAAACCTATAGCCTCTCGCTGTACTTTTTCTAATTCCCGAATACATCAGTTTTCTGCAGGGTCCCATACACTACAGGCACATTCTAGGTGCAAGACTATTACCAACAGTCTTGCACGAAAAACACTGAAAAGTTTCCGGGAACAGTTTGAGGATACTGTGAAACATTGATGGTGACAGCCTCGAAAACTAAACAGAGATGGCATTAAGTTTCCTCGCGTGAAATTCCGAGCTGCGGCAGCAAAAGTGTAATGAAGCCATGAGTCACCCGTACGTAGTGTCCATAAATCGCAGCTATTAACCATTTAGGCGTGTGCCTTCTGTGGACATTCGCGCGACAGAGCAATGGAATGCCATGGAAATATGCGCATCGCTTAGATCCCTTGTCACCTAGGCATTCCATTAACTTCGTGATATATGGGCACGTATAGGGAATCCACGGGTGCAAACTTTGCACCGGTAGACACATCCTTTGCGCAATGGATATCCGTATAAATAAATGCAGATAACAACGGTGAGGAAAGGACGGATATTCAGTGTTTGCTGATTTTTACTCTGATGTTGTAATTTACGTTAAAATTTTATTGGAATAGTCTTTACTACAGTACCAGTGTACATGAGATGAAAAATGCATGGTTGACATGATTGATGTTAAATGAAAAAATGAAAAAGTCTGCCGTGGACTAACTATCATTGCCTAAGGTCCACTATTTTTCGCGCTTTTTGTTGCTTGACGGCTTTACAGTGCGAAGTAAATACACCTTTCCTCAATCCTTATGTACGTGAAGGAGAGACTGCTCTGTCGAGATAGCTTATAGGACAGTGCCCCCAATTTGGGGAACCCGGGTTCGATTTCCCGCTACAGCATACTTTTCCGCTTTCTTCATCTTTAGTATCAGCATATCTGAATGGGACGAGTTGCTTAGCAATGAATTGCTCTTCAAGTAAATAACGAAGCATTTAAAATCTTTTAAAAGAAAAATTCCCTAGCTCCATAACTCGAGATTTTTTTGTTTCAGATACATGGAGATAAATTGAAGATTGGTTGAGCAGGGAAAATTAATTACGTTGGTCGTGATGCAGACGGGTTTCTTGCATACACGAATTATACGTTTTTTCTTTCATATCATCAAAACCGTCGCGATTTCAAATCTTAATCAATATTCCACGTCGAAAACATGAATCTTTATTCAATTTTGCTTCTTTTGGAGCTCGCCTCAATGACTCTAATATAATTTCGCAAATTTCGTAAATAAATCCAACAAAAATTGGCCTTTACATGCACTTCCTGTGAGAATGCTTTGACCCTTCTGGGTCCGAACAGGAGACCATTAGATACGTGGAAAGTACCCTATCATCTGCACTGGAAAGACATTTAATCGTCTATTTAGTTTTAAAGTTGAGCAGCGTTTGTTTCTCGAGTTTAAGCCGAATGTAAAAAACAGTCTACAACATTTATAACACAAGTTACAACAAGGATTTTTAAGAAAACATGCGATTCTACAAATACAACTAGGATTATCTCGACAGAAACGCAATTAGAAGACGAATGATGACAAAAGTAATGAATTACACATCAGAATTGGAAATGATAAGTAATTCTCCTTCATTGTGCTCCTAATACCAGAGTAGGATTCCTTGTTATCCCACAGCCATTCAATAGCAAGTCATTATTGACTCGTTTTCTACCATTACATACACTACACGTAATCCATACCAACTGTATCACCTTTATTCATACACATTCCCAAATAAATGCATCTTCCCTACCAAGGACGTTAGCACGCTTGGACATATACATAGCCATTTTGCCTCTTTCAAGAGTTCCTCAGTTTCAATCACTGACCACACACTTCACAAAAGTACTCCTATAGCACAAAAAGTCACTCCCCACTCATATATATTCACTAAAGTAGATCATATACTAAGTTCATGGCTGAATCTATAACGAAAATGAACACGGCTGTGGTAAGACATTAGAGTTCGAGAAAAGCTCCAAATAGCCGTTGTTTGCAAGCAAACTAACCGTTGGAGAATTCCCACCAGCAGGGGTTGGGGTTCTCCGTGGTCATGCTAAGCAAGTATTGTTCTCGATACGTATTTCGACAACTAAGTTGTCATCTTCGGGAGAGAAGAATAACTGAGTGTGGAGGGGGTGGGGGAGGGGTATTTATGTCTTTTGTGGTGTGACGTCAATTAGGGAGAACAAAACAGAAGGTATTGGTCCGGTATCGCTGTTCATGACACGGTCGCGGTTCGATTGAATGAAGAGGCTTTCATATGCGTCGAGATTGGAGGGCTTCTGTACTGATTTTATGAGTTTTAAGTTGTCTCCGTTAATTTTGTGATTGTTTTTTTGAATGTGTTTTGCGACGCTTGATCTGATAATGTGGCTGTGCTCTTTAAATCTAGTTTCTATTTCTCTTTTTGTTTGTCCATAGTAGATTTTGTTGCAATCTTGACAAGATATTTCTACCAACAGCAGGGGTTATGGTTCTCAGTGGTCGCGCTTTGCAAGTATTGTCCTCAAAAATGTAACGGTGTAAAAACTGTTAACCATTCATCAGTAATTTATCGTTTAAGATGCCCATTCGAGATGCAGTGGGTCAACCGATAAGACATTGAGTATATGTGATAGAGTTCTCATGGGTAGTCGATCGAGTGTCAAAGAGGTAGCTTATTTTTTGTTGTTCGTCCGTTGCTTGCGGTGGAATTCGCAATAGAAGGGTGCTTGAATAATAACTTGAGGCTAGAGCGCGTACAACGTACAGAGGCTCGTTTCGTTAGGGAGAGACTACAGGTTCTACAGCAGTGTATAAGAGGTGGTAGTGATGGTCAGTGATATACATGACGAAATACGCCACATCGCCAATCCCTTTCTCAGCGAACGCGATTTCCGAGACCTGACGTCACGTTACGTCACAAAGTTACGTCACGCCACTCTAACGTGACGTTAGAGCAAAAACAGATAACTATAATCGGTCTTTTTTCCAAACAGTTCGAGGCGCGCAAAACAAGTGGCTGACTAGGAAGTCCTGTGTTTTCACACCCCTTGCCATACACCGCAAGGTGGCTCTCGGGGTAACGACTTAAATTTACCACTTAAACAGTTTCATTTGCCTCAGCGTGTACTTGAGGTTGGACGGAAGAGGGTCCCAATAGGACCTAACCTCGCTAATAAAAGGTCATCCATCTATGTAGTTCTCTCGCGAACCTCCGTTGCTTAGGTAATTTGAGTGTAAAAGGGGAGAGAGTTTCGAACGTAAGCCTGGCTTCCGGTTTCAAAGACCGCGTAGAGCACGTTGCGAAACGAGAGTGGGAAAACGAATTCGGTGTTTTCGGCGCTTTCTGCTGAGGGAAGATACTCGCAATCAGTCCAAAAAAGGAAACAAGAGACCTGTGTTACCATGGAAACAACGCGCTCTCACTCCAGAACATCCACAGAAACGTACCGCCAGCTTCCGGCTTCTCCAAATTTTCAAGCAGGTGCTCCTGTAACGTTCTACAATCAAGTTTCTTTAAGTCAATACATGCACAAAGCATGAAAGAATTTCTTCTAACTTTTGATAATAAGACGTAGACCGGATTCGAATTTTGCTCCTTATTATCAATGAATTCAATAAGGAAATAAAAAACTTTGTAATTTCCACATTTTAAATGTATATTTAAAGACCGGATCTAGCTACATCGCCATCATCAGGCTAACGTTCATTTTCCTTTCCTTGTAATGTCGTTCCAAGAAGTACGGTCTAATATGATAGAATTTGAATGTGTTTTACCTCGACAAATAGTGGAACACTGTTAATTCATTGTCGAGATGCACCCTCAATTTTTCAGTTCGAATTCTAATGACTAATCACTTCCATATTAATACACATGAAATTGATTACTTTAATTAATATAACTACTTTAATATTAATTCTTGAATACCACTAATTAATTCTCATATTGCGTTTTACATATCTAGATTACAATACTGATTATGCGGATCCCTCTCATGTAATCAGCGACTTGGTACAGATATTTTTTTCCTGAAGTCGTGTTCTTAAAAGTCAAAAAACATAAGAGAAAATGGTGAATGAAAATATATGGGACAAACAAATCGAAGCATATGTTAAAAACTTATCAGTCGCTTACAGTGTCGTACAAATTAGTCTATTGCGGAGTTCTGTGCAAATGTTCTACATTCAAGAAAACATTAAGGCCCAGTATTATAACGTACACTTAAAATGGACTGTAACCTAAAGTTAACTTTAGGACCTGGTATGATAATATTTTGCTAGAGATAAAGCGGAAATTATAGTTAATCTCCTTAGTATATGATCGATCGGCATGGAGGTTAACTATAAATTTCACTTTATCGCTAACAAAATAATATAATAGCTTGCCCTTAAGTGAACGATAGTTAAAGTCCATTTTAAGTATACATTATAATACAGGAATTTAGCCTTTTTTTTTTTGATACGAGGAATTCGAATTATTTTCTTGAAAACTGACATGTCTCCTTCCTCATACAGCCATCCTAGGTGCAAACTGCACCACATTGAGCTATTTTCGTATCTCTTGCGCTAAATTACCCCTCTGATGATCACCACAGATGCCCACTGAATGAGCTGAGCCATGCGCACATGGACAGAGATTTTTCTCTACAGCCTGTTGCGGCGTCGCCCGCAAGCAACACATCTGGTCAACATAATAGAGTGCTGAGGACGATGACGCGCATTTTCTGCATGCGCAACATTCCTCTTGATCATTTTCCTCCGCAACGAAAAGCATAACGAGAGAGAGATTACTTCGACAATTTTCCCCTGTCAGTTGCGTTCTTCAAGCGGACTTTAATTAATTAAGCCGATCCTGAAAGAGAGTGGCACCCAGGCTAACGAGGAAGTGTGTTACGAATTCATATTCCGATGTCAGTACTTGTTCATTTCAAACCAGATGGTGTGGAAAACCCGACCGACGACCGAAATAGATAAACCGTGATTTTCGCCGAAATAAAATCAGAGCCCGATATAATAATCAATAATACTAAAAAAATCAGTAATGATAAAACAATATTAATATCGTTATTTTATAATAAATAGTAAACAATAATAATGAATACCTTCGAGGCAAGTGATATAAACCATTGATGGCAAAAATTGATCGAGTCACCAAAAAACTCCAAAAGCCAACAAATACCAACGGGAAACCCAATGCGCATTTCACTCACCAAGAGAGCATCTTCAGGGGCAAAAGGTGACTGATGTAAAAACGTGGGAGATCACGTTTCTTGACACAAGATTATATTATTTACTAGATTCCGCGGATTGATAATCTTATGTTTTTTCTGGGCTCTCTGTCTCCCACGTTTTTACATCAACCACCTTTGCCCCTGAAGATGATCTCTTGGTGAATGGGAATTCTTTTAACATCTTACAAGAGATGTTAAAAGATTTCCCTTCGTAAAAATTAAGTGGATATAAAACGAGGAGATTTACACGGCAATGTAGCAAAATAATTGATCTTTCCGAGTTTGGGGAACAAGACTGATATCTTTCTTAAAGGATTTAACTCTCTAGAGGGGGGGGGAGTTAACCCTGAACACCCCCCATCGATGCATTAACGCATCCAATACATCATTCGCATACAATATGGAGGCTACTGAAATAATGTCTGCTAAAAACCTAACCGACAAAATTAATTTTCTTAAACCCTTCCCAACTTTATTTATATAAGAAATTAAATTTCCTGGATATATACCTGATGATGGCGTTACAGTCAAAACCTGTCGTTGAATTGTATCTAATGCGGAAATTACAAAGTGATATTCTCCTAAATCATATCGAAAAGACATTGAAATGATAACAAACTTGATGAAAAATAAACTGAAAAGATGCAAACAATCTTCGTAGACATTTACAACCTATTAGGAACGTCAACTTTCCAATAGAATCGGAGAAAACATATAGAGTTCTGGTCTTTGCGCTATTCAATAGCTATCTCCTTCTTCTCAAATCCTCAAGCGCGACGGTAGAAATGTTACTATAGTAACTTCGGCTTAAACCTCAGCATAACAATTTATATCTATATATATCTCAATTTATAATTATATATATATAATTTCTTATAATTGATATCACAACGATACTAGTTTACCATAACCGCTCTGTCATTTTGGAAAACAACAGGCCAATGACCGGCCTGTGAAGTTAATTCATGGAAGTGTAAAAATAAAACAAAGATTTTACAATTAGCTTTTCACCAGAATTTCCGAAATACATCAAACAAATCCACGGGAAGACCTCGGCACACAACTAGCGTCTTCGGACAGTGCAAGTAAAGAGAGGTAACCTGGATACGCTAAGCCGATCCGATCAAACACTCTTTCCGCCAGGAATTACTTAAAAGAGTTAAAAACCCACCCGTACACACCGCACCGTTAATTAAAAAACAAAAAAGCACCCCGCTGTCATCAATTCACACCCAACCTAGACCCCACTGGCGACGCTAGCCCGCCAAGAGCGTAAACTGCAACATTTATACCAGTCTGGGCCGATTAAAAAAAACTGACGTGCGAAAAGCCCACAAAGCGCCCGCTTTTTTGAATCAAGGAGCACTGGGAAAAAAAGAAGAAATCTCAGCGGCATTTGACTCGGACGAAGGCAGTGTCATCTGAGCGGCCGGCGGCGAAACTAAATCTCCGTCGCCATGGCAATGGAATGCTCTCCCGGCAGCGAAAAACCATCCGAATCACACATTTGCGTGCTTCACTTTTCGGTGGCTCACTAGCGCCACGGGGCGGCGGAGAGCTGTATCGACCCGCGCCGGACTCTGTATTGTCGAAGGAAAGTGGGAGATACCTCTCAACTCGAGGCGGGAGGACTCTGGCGTCTGCTACCCCTGAAAACCATTTCCCATCCCTAGGGATCGCCCCTACAACCCCTTATACGGCCGCTGCGAGGGGTCAGGATGCGGCGGGGAAGAAATACCGGCGGCGGACTGCACAGGTGCTACGGAGGACTTTATTTGCGGGTTGGGAAAACGTAAAGCTTTCGCTATGGGATGCGTTTGAACTCGATTATGAGGATAGCGGCGGGTTTTCTGAAGGTTCTGCGCCCGGATGAGGAGCGAATCCCGTACGGATTACCAAGAGCGTTGCGGATACATGAGTGAGCAAATGTATTCTTGGAAGGAAAGGGACATTTCCACGCGAAGTACTATTCGGTGCCATGTTTTTGCCGACACGAATATTTTTGAGGGATTGAAATACTGCCCGTGTTAATTTGGGATTTTCTTCCGAGTACATACTTGTATATGGTCTTTTGAGAGCCGTGGACATTCTGGAAAAAGATTGATACCTGATGATACAGATAATGAGGCGTTTGTTTTATAACGGAAGGGTTTACTATTTAGTCGAGGGACGCCCCGTATATACTAGCGTGTAGATCGACCTTTAGATACTAAATTTCAATGGAAAAAATCTAGAGTCGACCTATCCACTGACCTATACATTAGCTGGCTTCTGTGACATAGTGGTTAGCGTGTTAGCCTAGCAACGCCGGGGTCCCGGGTTCAAATCCTGGTTAGTGTATGCTTGTTGGTGACATATAAAAGGTTAATTGAAAGAGTGGTCATTTAAAACTAAAATTCGCCTAATAAATACGTCATTATTATTATTATTACACTAGAGAAGTTAGATCCAGAATGTTCTACCCGTTTCGAAAGAAGATTTTCGTAAATCACCCGTAAATTGTTTTTTTAATATATATTTACTCGAAAAATTATTTTATTATTTTGATAAATAATATTAACTTATGTTTCATTTGCAAATAATTTTAATTTTCTATACATACCTCTGCATCACGTTAAGTCGCACACATTTCCCAATACTTCCCTACCAAGGACGTTAGCACGCTTGGACATATTTATGGTACATACATACATGTACATAGCCATTTTGCCTCAGTTTCAATCTGACCACACTAGGTACTGTTTGGGAAGCGAACGCTAAACGCTTGTCTCACAAAAGCATTTCCCAAACTGTATGGAAGAGGCGCGACGTGGCAGTTCAGTGGTTAGAATACCTACCCGGAAAGTGGGAGACCTGGGTTCGAATGCAAGTCATGTGGCTATTTTTCACACCTGTTTTACCTATGGGTTTTATCCACACGGCTCTTCCGTGCTCAGAAATGTAATTGTTCCTCATCCCTTACGTTGGAAATATTTGTATTAGTGTATATGTCATTAGAAATATAATAACCTTGATGAAGAAAAGGAAAAAGTAAAAGAAAAAAAGAAAAGAAAAGAAGAAAAAAAGAACAAAATCATGTCGATAGAGTCTTTTGGTTCAATATATTGTAGGTTTATTTACTTTCTGAAATTTAGTTACACTTACATTGCGATTTACGTAATGCGTGAGCTTTTTTCTACACTCAAAGACTTCACCCACCACTGTTCTTTACTGAGAAATTGTTACGTCAGAAAACATGGGCAGCAAATTTAATTTCCTCACTGTCTTCTTTTTAATTAAATTCCTTTCATCTTTACCTGTCCAAAAACTTCCAAGTTCCTTTCCTTGTCTATCCGTTTTGTTATTCTTTCCCTTCTCCAAATCTTCACTTCCATATTTTACGACCGAAAGCTTTGTTATATTCAAAATATCACGAGTTTTTTTCTCTAAAACTTTCCTTTGCATGTATTATTTTATTTCTGGCTAGAAAACGCCCACGTCAAGCATGACGGAACTTAATTTAGTTTAAAAATTCTTATAACACTTATAATATTTATTCTACAGTTTTCAAGTCATGGAAGCCTACTTTACGTAGGTACATATCTTATAGAAAAATATAAGAACTGGTTTTATTATTATAATATTATATTATTATAATTATTTGGGATAATTCATCAAGTCAACAATCAACAATTGTCGTCAAAGTGATGGGTTGTTTATTCCTGGATAATTTAAAATTATTTTATGGAATTACTACATTACAATCTACAATGTACTACAATTGTAATCCTACAGTGCTTACTACAATCATAATCTTGTTTTATCATCGGTACATTTTGAATTTTGAGGCCGGAAAACTGATTAAATTAACATTTATTTGAGAATTTATCAGTTAATTGTATCTGTTCTCGGTAATCAATGATGAGAATTCATTTTTGTAGACTCAGCGACCAAATTAAACAAAGATCAGAATAAGTTTGTCGTACTGCCATAACAACCAAAATTATTCCGTAGCAACATAAACATTGTTCATAGATTTTGCTAAATGTTGTTATACTTTATAAAATTTTTCGCCATTTCGGACCAAAAACAACGCATGATAAGAATCTCTAATAATTTTACTTTCTCGCTTTACTGATCCAGATTTCCTATAGCCATTTTTACGGATTATGTATTAGAATATAAAAAATCGTCAGCAATGAAAAGAATGATTAATCTACGCATAGTTTTATACTGAAGTGTCTGACATCGTATAGTTAAATATATGTAGGACGGTGATTATTATAATAGATTCACAACTAAGTATTTCGATGTATAAAAAACGTCTCCAATAAAAATAAGAATCAATTTACATGTAATTCTCACGGAAGACCCATACATAATATAATTAAGAACACGTATTTGTGATGATTGTAACAGATTGACAATCATATTCTTTCCGCCAACAGCTAATATTTATCTTTTCAATTCCCACAGAGAATCGAACCGGGGACCGCCTAGAACTAAAAATGGGGACGTCCAATTTGACTCACAGCATGTCTGCTTAAATTAATGTAGCATAAAATAGTGACGATATAGACTTATAT
This sequence comes from Ladona fulva, assembly GCA_000376725.2. Taxonomy (NCBI): domain Eukaryota; kingdom Metazoa; phylum Arthropoda; class Insecta; order Odonata; family Libellulidae; genus Ladona; species Ladona fulva. The sequence goes on along the minus strand of KZ308290.1, from coordinate 950,506 downwards.
TCATTCCCGATTGAAAAAATACGAAGTAGGGGATTAACCCTGGTATTTTGACTCGCCTTTTTCTGCTCCGATGGACAAGAGAGACCCTTAAAGTGGCCCCTGAATATGATCCTTGAGGTCAGCGAAGCGTTGAGGAGGGCATTTTAAGAATCGGGGTCGATTCCATCAAGCGCGACCTATCTTCTGGTCTTTTTTTATCTTTATGATATACGACTGCCGCGATACACTGTGAATTTTTCACATGCCTTATTCATTCCGCAATATCGCCTTCCTTTGGGAACGCCGTTGGTCTGGAAAAAGAATTGTAAGGAAAATTCGTTCTCGAATCCGTTTACATCAAAGAACACGATTTTGGCCCCTTAAAGGATTATACCATTTTAGCTCGCTCGATTTCCTGGAATGAATTCGACGCAAGGGTCGACTTGAACCTCTAACCCTCGACCATTAGCTTATGATACGTTTGAGGATAGAATGAGGCTTACAAGGCAAAGTGAGGAGTGAGGTAGTTTCCTTGCTTTCCTCATTGAACCAGAATGCTACACTGGGAAAAAAGAAGCACAATCACCCTATTAATATAACACTTCATAGCGACCGATAAATGATCAACACGAATCACATTATTTGGCGTAGCTTAGTAAATTTAATTTTACCATAGCAACCACCTACACCAAGATAAGACAGGTTTTTTCCCATCCTGAAACAAATGAAAAACGCAGAACGTCACTGAATTTTTGGGAATTTACCGGAACTACTATCTCGATAGTAAAATACATGTGGTTGGTCCCTCAACAATTTTTTTAATTTCATACATGTTAAAATAATTTGTACATCGTAAATTTGCAAGTCCACGAACCTCACAGCATCTTTTTCTTCGCTACTAACTTAATCCTATTGTTATTTTGCGTAATTAAATGCTATTTTGTGACAGTTAAATGGAAGATTTTTTAGTCTCAATTTTCCTGAATTCCTTTTCTGTCTCACAACCTGCTGCGGAAATGTGAAATAACAAAAATACTTATAGGGTTCCGAACGCATTTCATTATTATGAACACTCAATTTCTATTAAAATTACTCCATTCAGCAGGTAGCAGGATATTTACAACAATATAGAACACAAATAATGCATTTTTACGTCTCCTCCCGGACTTAATTGTTGCCCGCCTAAACAATGCTAAGCCTCACATTGTTATGAAAGCGCGACAATGCCCCATTATATTAGCGCGTGGTTATGCATAAGTTTCAATTGAGCTTCGCATCGATAAACATGGACTGGACCAAATGTTGAGCCCACTGAAATTAAAAGCATACAATGATCGGAGAAAGGTAAACACTTCGTATGTGTGGGCGACTTTCTTCAAGCCCAAGGATAACTAGATGAGAACAATTTCTATAGTCTCTCTATGTATGTGGTAAAGTACCCGGCTTTCATAAAGAGGATTGTAGGTAGATGAGATAAAAAGGTTAGAGAGCCATTCTATTTCACCTTTGGCAGGCCCCATTTGGAATGTGCGGCGAGTTTATGGGATCCAGCGGATTAAACGTACTTAAACTCGAACTTGCAAAATGCAGCATTTGTGATTCGTGTTGATCACTTATCGGTCGCTATGAAGTGTTATACTTATAGGGTAACTGTGCTTCTTTTTTTCCCAGTATAGCATTCTGGCCCAATGAGAAAAGCAAGGAACTCAAAATACAGCGCAAGTCGATACGATTTACTAAAAATTGCTGCGATAGAAAACCAAGCGTTACGCAAATGCTCTGAGACGCAGGCTGGGGATCCATGAAAAAAAAGAGATTTGAAGTTAGGCTGCGATTGCTTTCTAAATTCAAAGAAAGTATAGTTGTGAAAGACGTAGTCGGTATCATGCGACTCCCTTCTGCTACTTCGGCCGATCCGACAATAAGCGTAAAATAAGAGAAATAGACGCGAGGACAAGTCGTTTTAGGGACTCATTCTTTCCGCGAAAGATACGCGACAACAACACTCGAACGCTTGGTGTTTACACCCCCTGCCACACGCCGAAGACGGCTTGAAGTGCATGTATGCAGACGTAGATATTGATGTTTCCCATCGACTCTGCTACATTACTCTAAATATAATTTTCATCAATGGAACGTTCTCGTTTCTTCCCGCATAACGGGACCTTTATAAAGATAGGTACATATGATTTCATTAACCATAATTTTGCAACACCCTTTTCTAAAACTTTTTCCACATACATTGGTTTTTGTCCCAATACCTGTTACTTTCTCGCAATAGATTGGCGTTTTTCTGTATTACGTGATAAAATTAATAGATCACCCAACCATTAAATGATAATACCCTAATAGGTGGAGAAAAGTGTTATATTTATCGGCCACTTTTAGAGCGTGTCCTTCCCAAAGGCGTAGCGTAGGGGGTGGTTTTGGGGGTTCAAACCCCCCACATGAGAAAATAGCCAGTAATAAACGACAGCATCGCCTCTCGCAATTAAGCCATACAAACACCGTTGCTGCCCCTTGATCGTTGGTAATGCAGTGTTAACTTAATGGCTGTAAACCTCCCTATTAGTCGCTGGCTGTATCATATTGCTTGCCCAAGAGAAAGTGTCTTTTGCTCACCCAAATATTTGGTATTCTTAGCAAAGAAATCACGCGCTTCAAGAGATACATTCGGAACCGAAGAAAGGCATTCTGGGATACAAGCGGCCACGCATCACGTGCTGCTAGAGACGGCATCAAACCTCGGCCCTAATGTATTCGACCCCGAGGGATCCGGAAAATTAGGCATTTCTCTCAGGGAGGAATGCTTAGAGATGTTTCCCCAATTCCCAGCGCCAAACTCGGGAGCTGTCGTAGATTACGGGCCAGGGACGGCATTCGCAACTAGTACGTGACCCTAAGTATAACGCAGGGACTAAGAAGCAATATCGAGTTCATTCGCAAACAAAAGTGGTGCCCAGGGGAATGCCAAAATGGTGCCCCTCGGGGTGGAGACATTATGAACAAGACTGGGTAAGCACGTATGAAGCAACTCTGAAGTTGCGAATAAATGCGGTAGGATATTTTATAGACTAGAGAAATCAAGGATACCGATGATATGATAATAATACACAATGATAATAATAATAATAAAAATCTACAATAATAATAAAAATCTACAATAATAATAAAAATCTACAATAATAATACACAATGTTAATATTCAATAATATGTTGAGTATTCAGCCCGAAGGACGGTTGGGACCTCATCCCCTTTACCATCAGCTACGAATAGCTAGGAGTGGGGAATGAGGCTTACCAGCCAAGATGAGGAGTGAGGTAGTTTGCTCTTGTTTTCCTCACTGAGCCAGAATGCTATAAGCAAAAGAAGCCCACGTAAGAGAGGGTCGAATTATTAGGCTAAGATAATTATATGTATAATTTTTGATAAGATAATAGCTGTTTAACTTTCTAACTTTCTTCTAAAGATGATAAAAACACAACGGAACACATCGTGAAGGTAGAAGACGTAGAGATACCGAAAACGGCCAAAGACGACTCAATGGTTTTTCTTTGGAATGCATAAATAAAACTTCAGGAATAACTCCACACGGCCGATTATGTTTGAGACAATTACAAATCGAAATAGAGTACAAAACGGTAAATGAATAACCGCATAACAAATAGACCACAGTTAGAGATTAGCGAATCCGAAATATCGTCAACATTTAAAGTATCAGTATTACTATCAGGTAGGCATTAAATCATGAACAACCCGACCCCGTTGTTTCGTAATGAGTTCCTAGATAGCAACCGGGAGGAAGAAGTGTGAGAAGAGGCTGTATTTCGCTTGATATTTCGACTCGTCCCTCGCCTCCACAACCCAACCCCGAGGCCGACCGCGGTTTGACGTAAGAAACACACTGAGTCGCTTCCGCATACTAATTTCCCCTCTCGAATTTATCACCGCACACGAAGAAACTCAGGCCGCTGTCCCCGACTGCGAATTACGTCGAGCGATGACCCAAAGCGCCCCCAAATCCTCCCAACATCATCTGCACGTTCCGCATTACTCCCAGTCCATTACTTCAGCTATTAAAGTCGGATCGATGCTTCCAGAAATTCTTAGATATTATGAAGGGGAATGGAATTTACACGGCAGATTTACTGACGCGGAATCGTGGATAACATCGAAAATATAAAATACGCGATAATTTCGTAAAATTTTCTTGTTTGTAACAGTATTGCCATGACGACCAATGGCAAAGCAATGACAGTGGTTGCTAGGGATTCCTTTGTAGCTATTTTACGTAAGCATTATCGATTTTATAGCGATACGATTTCCTCGAATAGAATAGTTATTCGAAGGGATTGATAAGGAATCGGTGTAAGATTATTTTTACGGTTATAGTGATTTTTCCTGTAAATCTAGTGACGTTTCTATCTCTACCGAGCATGTTCCGTTACAACGACCTTCCTCTGCCTACTCTTAACATGTTTTCCTTCAAGTTGAAATAGCATTTCTTTTGGTATTTAATAACATAACATTCATACCATCAATGCAATTCGCTTAACTAATTCGCTTACACTAATTTATAGAGGCAATAGATATTTTAGCTACTCCTTGTGATGAATTTTCCGACGTTATTAAAAAATGCACATATGAGTAGGAACAAGGTTGATACAGAATGGAGGAAAATCTAAAACCAATTTTTTTCATAACTGTGCTTATATTATATATTTATCTACATCTACATCTACATTAGTACCCTGCAAGCCGCCTTTCGGCGTGTGGCAGGGGGTGCAAGCACCATGAATTTACTGAATTTACTTCGCTAATCAATTACTTTCGCGTATCGTTCGCGGAAAAAATGAATTCTTGTATCGATTCGTTTTAGCATCTATTTCTCTGATCTTTCTCGCAGTGTCAGAACGGCCTATGTAACATGGGGGGCGCATTATGTCAGCTACATCATCTACGAACGTGCTTTCTCTAAATTTATCAAGGAGATTTAGTCTTTGTCTAAGCCTTCGATTTTCTAAAGATTCCCACCCTGCGTCCTGAAGCATTTGCGTTACACTCACTGTCTTGTCGTAACAATTCTTTACAAAACGTATCGCCTTCCGTTGCACTTTTTCTAATTCCCGAATACAACACTTCTCTGCAGGGTCCCATACACTACACGCATATTCCAAGTGAGGCCTGACCAACGCAACGTAACATCTCTCACGGACTTTTTCATCGCTTCTACCGACAATTCTCTTCACAAATCCAAGTTTTCTAAGCGCTCGACCACATATTTTATGGATGTGGGTACCCCAGCTTAAGTTATTAGTGAGGGTTACTCCAAGGTATTTCACCGTTTCTACTGTTGATAAAGTTTTACCTTGGAGCCTGTACGTATAATCGTTGGCATTATTTTTCCTTGGGAAGAAGTTCATTACTGAACATTTATCTATGTTGAGTTCTAATTGCCAATCATCGCACCATTTCATAATTTTATCTAAGTCGCACGATAGGGTTAATCTATCCTCTGAGTTTCCTATTTCCCTGTAAATGACCGTGTCGTCCGCAAATATCCTAACTTTACTATTAATGTTACTGCTAAGGTCGTTGATGTATACTAAAAATAGTAACGGTCCTATTACACTTCCTTGTGGTACGCCCGAGGTCACTTTAACCGAATTGGAACTTACACCATCTAACACGACTCGTTGTTCTCTATCGGTGAGAAAGTCCTTTATCCAATTTATTACCTGTGAATTGATTCCTGCAACTTGTAATTTATACAATAATTTCTCATGTGGAACCTTGTCAAATGCTTTCCGAAAATCTAAAAATATCGCGTCGACTTGTTTTTTATTTTCGGCCGATTTCAAAATGTCGTGAACTAACAACGCTAGCTGAGACTCGCAGGATCGTGTCTTACGAAAACCGTGTTGGTTACTCACTATGAATTTGGACGTGTCGAGAAAACCCATTAAGGAACTAACTATTATATGTTCCATTATTTTTCCGCTCAGTGACGTTAAAGATATAGGCCTATAATTCTCTGGATCCTCCTTTGAGCCGCTTTTAAATATTGGAGTAACATTCGCAATTTTCCAATCTCTCGGAACTTTTCCTTCGTTCATAGATTTTTCGAAAATTATTTTCAGAAAGGGGGCTACGCTTTCCGCAACTTCCTTGAATACACGAGCTGGTATTTCTTCAGGACCAGGAGCTTTATTAGGTTTAATTTGCCGCAAGAGTTTAATAATGCCGTCTTCACTGAAGGTGATATTCGACATGGCTTCGGACCGATCGATTTCTGGTAGTGTACCCGTTGTGTTGTTGGGCGTAAATACGCTACGGAAAAAATCATTTAAGATGTTTGCTTTGCTCTTGGCATCGTTTATTATGTTACCGCTATTATCTTTTAATGAACCTACCGTTTGTTTTTTACCTTGGACCTCACGCACGTATGACCAAAAGGCTTTAGGATCTTCATCTAAGTATTCGCATAAGACCTTTCTTTTGAATTGACGGAGGGCATCTCGCATGGTTCGCTTTGTTTCTGATTTATATTATAACCATTACCAGAAAAAGTAGCTCGTACCCTCCCTGTTTAAGCCCCACTGCCACGCGCAGAAATGCGGCATGCTGGGCATTTATCTATATAATTATCAGGGTTACAATCTATACTATAGCTATAGAGAGACGATAATAGCTGAATAAGGGCATTCATTTTAGTCGCCCCTTATTAAATGTCATGTTAAGCGTCATTCATTGGGCTATTGTACTTTACCTACGGAGACTCTTTTATATTTAAATCGAGATAGAACAGGAAGGCAAAGCCTCACTCCTCACCTATGTAAGCCTCATTATCTCTCCAAAGTTATTGGTTTGGAAAGGGGTTTGAGCTTCAAATAGGCCTCTGAATAAATAATACACAAAAATCATACAATTTAAGTTATATTAAGACTTCACGACTAGCCTTTCGTAACATCATATATATAAAAAGTAGATGTCTGTCCGTCCGTTCGTCTGTCCGTCCCCTATTTATCTCAGAAACGGCTTGACTTAGAGATCTGAAACAACCTGCATTGTGTTTCTACTATGCTGAAACCCTTAGGAAAACTATTCTCATCTCTTTATTGGCCCGGGTTCATACCCAGGAGCCCATAATACGTTTCAATACGAGATGAACTAAAATTACGTTTTCATGATTTGCAGAGGTTGTTTCTTTTACAAAATTAAATAGAAACAATGGACCTACGGAATTGAAACAAATGTCACAAGAAAGGAAAATAATTGTAGAATCCTGTTTTAGTCGTGAATTATTCATATAAATTCGAAATTGCGAGAGCGTTGATAAAATATACGCTAAATTCGTAAAATTTTTGGGAAATAAACAACCCATCCCTTTGATGGCCAAAACAATTGTTGGACATAAATTGCATGAGTTATCCCATATATATGCACGGGGATAATCAGTTAGTATACTTTTCAATAAGAAATGTACGTAAAATAGGTTTTCGTTACCCGCAGAGGTTGTTTCTTTTACAAAATTTAACTAGAAACAATGGTCCTACGAAATTGAGACAAGTGTCTAAAGAAAGGAAAATGATCAAAAAATCTTATTTTAGTCGTGAAATATTGATATAGATCCGAACCTTCGAGGATTTTGATAAAACACATGGAAATTTCGTAAAATATTTGGGAAGTAAACAACCCATCTCTTTGACGACTAAGGCCATTGTTAAACGTTTATTTTATGAATTGTTCCATACAAGCGCACGGGGATAATCAGTTCTTATATTTTTTATAAGAAATTTACGTAGTAAGTAGTAGTAGTAGGTTTTCATGACTTGAAAACAGTAGAATAAATATTATAAATAAGGATAAGAAATATATTGAATTATTATGATCTTACGACGGAATTTTTTTGTGCTTAGGAGGACCAGATATATACGATAATAGATATTTTTACACTAAATTAAGTTCCGTCATGCCTGACGGGGGCGTTTACCAGTAAGGAAATAAAACTTCATACCAAATGACCCCAATACTTGGTGAATGGAAACTTGGAAACTGCTATTCTTTCTCGTACATGTGACTGAAAACTATACTCCTTTGTTTTGAATCCAACGTCTCTCGTGTTATTTATCCATCACCATAGCCTAAAAATATCATTCTAAAGGCAGACGTCCCTCGTTCGTTTCCGTATTGTCAGATGGGTCGCCGAAACCCGTCCAAATCGAACAGAGAAACAAACCCAACCGTTCCCCGCATTATTTTTGGTGACATTTTCCTCCAATAACAATTCCCCCTGGGAAACGCGACAACTAGCGAGGCAGAAAAACATGTCCAGCAAAACGACAAAACAAGTAGTTTCAGCCGTGTCCTCACCCAGAATACAACACACACATCGGCGAGCACGTACGTGGGAATCGCGTAAACAAGGCACTTCGCTACAACAGCCTATTCTACGGTATAGGAAACCACGGAAGGTTCCCGATATCGGATGCCCACTGAGTTCTCTGGAATGGCGTATGAATAGGATGCTTTGTTTACGTTACCATGGGAACGAAGTAACTAATAAACCTCAGAATATAAACAAAACATGGCAGAACATTACTGCAAGTTGGGCCAATGAAGAATTCATGACCATCTTTCGAAATTTAAAACAAAGGACACACTCATAAATTTGTAAATATCAACTCTGCTATCTCTTTTCAGAGTACCTACGTAAGAACCTCTTTTCCCTTCCGCTAGTATTTGTATATTTATAGTATTGTGTTACATGGTGATTAGGAGAAATTTTCTACTATTGGAAAGTATGGGGTATACAGTATAGTATTACATATAAATTCCTATGTAATACTATGCTGTATAGCCAATATTTGCCATTAGATTAAATTTACCGCTATCGGGCATTTTTCATACAATCTCTCTTTTTTTAAAGACACATAAATCTCTAAAGACGACGAGCGTAAAATAAGAGAAATTGGCGCGAGGACAAGTCGTTTTAGGAACTCATTCTTCCAGCAAACAATACGCGAAAACAAGAAGCTGAAGAGGTAACTCGAACGCTTGGTGTTTGCACCCCCTGCCACACCATGGAAGGCGACTTATAGGGTATTTATGTAGATGAAAAGCGTCTTATTTAACCAGGTTTTCCCTGGACTTCCTCTCCTTTTGGAACCGCTTTCACTATGCATAGGTTAGTTGTGCATCCCGTTTCCGGGACAGTTCCGTCCTCTCTGTCCCGTCCATATCGTCAAAAACGTACTTTCTCCCGTTAAGGCTCGGTAAAAGATTGTGATTTTCTTCGTGAACACGATGGCAAAATACTAATAGAGATAAAGATTCTTTAAGATCTCTATTTTGCTAATAAGCAAAATAGAGATCTTAAAAGAAAGGGCACCTCGTTATTTCCCCACAGCAGATTTTTAATGACTATTAGGGTTCGAGAACCAGTCATGTCACTATTTTTCACACTTGTTCTTCCTTGGGATTCAGCCGCACAACTTCAATGTGCAAAGTTAACACCTTTACCTCAATCCTTGTCACGCAGTCACGCTTCGATATATTAATTTTAAAATACAGAGAAATGAGATTTTCTGGAACGAGATTTAAACTACTTAATAAATTGAAATCCAACGAAATTAAAAGTATCAAGTGAAATCTGGTGGAATTTCATTTTAAAAAACGAAGAAAAAATCAATGATTTACTTTCCACAGAATTTATTACTGCGACCATGGTTTCGGTGCAAATTTGCACGATCGTTAGGCACTGAGGCTTCGGTACAACAGCTTAAGTACTAACCAGAGAGGGGGGAGGTGAAGGAGAGTTACAAAGTAAGGGGGCCAATTAGTTATTCATAATAGGTCGTTAAGTGGAGGGGGAGGGGGTAATGAACGGAAAAGGCTGGTAANACCGAAGCCTCATCAGGCGACGATGGTGTAAATTTGCACCGAAACCATGGTCGCAGTAATAAATTCTGTGGAAAGTAAATCATTGATTTTTTCTTCGTTTTTTGAAATCCAACGAATTAATGAAACGTTTTCAAAGTGAATATTATCACGGAGATATTTAAATTAGCAATACCTATGTTGAAGTTACGATGAAAAATGTTACTTGACATATGATAACACCATTTCACCTTTAAAATGTATCAATCCGCTAAGCTTTGTAATTGATCTGCGTGCATGAATTGGAGATACTTCATTCATCTCTGGTTACGATAAAATTTCCATCGATGAAATGGATGAATTCTTCCAAATAGTATCTGCATTGAAGAAATGAAAAGATATTTCGAGAAAACTCGGACCACGAAAGTTGTTCCATTTTACTGATGGGAAATGCCCCGATTTCAGCTGGACCAGATGGTTGGATTAAAGTTGTTTGTTGATAATTGTAATTTACATTAAACACGGCCATAAAGTCTTTCGGTTGCTATGAGATCATACTGATAACAATCCTCATTCTTTCATTCACTAACAATGGTTCGATAAATAACAATTGAAACGATATTATTTCGTAACTATTAAAGTCTGCCTCCCGGAAAATAGCATCAAGCATCTCTCATTTCCATTGAATCATCCCCTTATTTTCCTCCGGCGACTCCCACCTTCATTCCATTAAAACTCTTTCATGCCCTTATAACTAAGTAAGCCCTTCACACCCTCAACTTCTATTCTATTAACCCCACCGTCCTCTCGACGCCGTCCTCTTCACCTTGCTCACCCTCCTGTTTCACATATGAAACTTTCTTTTTCTCACTCACCCGTTTCCACCTGTCAGCTGGTAATCTGCAGAAATTCTCCGTTTGTCTCTCCTTCGTGGTTTACATGTATTCTACTCAGAACAAGCAGGAAATATTGTTTATTTAGTTATTTAACGCTTCTAAGTTCAGCTGATTGCCATACCATACCGTTGCTAGGTTGACGGGTAGCCTTGGTAATGAATTGTTCAACAACGGAAAACTTCATTTTTTCCACACCTTTCTCAGGTTCTAACGCCCGCTATATTTATGCGTTTTTCAGAATCAGAGCTTTTTCATGAAATCACTTAACGTCATAGTATTTTTTCTCCATAAAAACCATTCTTTCTTCCATTATTTCATACCATTTCATCAAAAATACTTACACAAAGGTTTTAGCAAATGGGCTTCCGGATAACCAAGTGGGTAGCGCGTTCGCCGTTGGTGAAAGGGATAGGTGAAGGGTTTGGAGTTAGGGTGGGCAGAACTCAGAGAGGATCGTTCAATTAAAGGAGACTAGTTACTATAGCAATGTTTCAGAGATGATGAAAACCCTCGGCTGGGTACCTTTTGTGGATAGAAGAACCGAGTATAGCCACAAGCTGTTCCAGAAATTTTCAATACGCGATATCGCGATTCCCGTGCTCGCGTGCGCGATTTTCGAGAAAAAGAGATTTCGTGAGGTCATAGTGAGAACGGATACCTACTACTGGTATATTTTTCAAGATAGTATTAGAAATACCAATCAGGTAGGCAATTAAAGGGTTCGGTGTTTTCACACCCCCTGCCATACGCCGCTTCGCGACTTGCGCGGTAGTGGTGTAAATGTAAAGCGGCGATGATTGGGTTCGCTTCTCGGTGAACGCACGCATGTCGAAAAGACCTCAACTTGTAGGAACGTGTAATTGATAGTGCAAGATAAATTTGTTTATAAATGGCCTGACCACACCCCCATTTGTTGAAAACAGTACATTTTCCATCAGTAAAACGGAAGAAATTTTTCGCTCGATCTCCCTAGGGTGAACTTTTTTCTGTAATGCGTGTTTTATTTAAGAGAATTCTCGGCCATTATGTCGACAGAAAATTTATCTTCGCAAGAGATTAATTATCTGTAGTTCCTGGGCGGAAATGAATTATAAAGCACAGGGGATTTATACATTTTGAAAGCGAAATAGCGTCATTTTTCGTAGCTAAAGCTTTTCACCGTTAACTAAACAGAGCTTTCGCAAAAGCTGACAATCCTTACGATTAAAATACGACAATTTTTTATTATTTTTTTAGAATTTCATTTTACTATATATTTGAAATCTTTCAAGTTAGAGGTTCAAAAACACTCCGTCAGCCGTCTATCGGCAAGCGGAACTCGCGCTAAGAGACAAACGGGAAAACGGGGTTACCGATTCCTGGGAAGTCCCAATGATCATTTCAGAGACAAAGCCTCCGTCTTCAGGGGGTCTTCACAAAGGAAGTGAAGAAACGGGGTGTTTTTAAACCTCCAATTCATTAACAGCCGTGTCCCAGTCTTCTTTTTCGTACATCTTTCGGGTCATCGATGAATTATTTGCTCTTCAATCATTTGGTCTTGAATTTCACGAAAAAGTCACGTTTTGAGGAAGGTTATAGCATGATAGTGTACATTTTTTACGGCATAGACGGGACGCAATGGCTTTTAGTCCCGGAAGAACCGGGACTGTCCCGATAAAATCGGGACGTACAGGAATATAACTGACACTACCTCAGAATCTTAATTAAGTATTAATACCCTCGGCAACGGTTGGATTCCGTTCATAAAAGGCCTTGGCAAAAAGTACACCGTTAAAAGACAACATCGGGAGTATCACGAAAGAAATATACGGAAATTAACCGAAAATAAAAATATAGAAAACCATGAAAAAAAATCGGAAGAAAGAAGCTATACGCAAATATATGAAAGAGATGATTATCATCTGTAAAGTTTACAAAAGAACTCAGTAATTGTAACCAAGGAAACCAAATAATTCAACTTTTACCAGAATCCTTTAATGGGAAAATTTTTCAAAAAAAAGTTCTAAAGCACGAAAGATAAATACACCCAGAATTTCAACGCTAAGACAAAAATTCATGAGTAACATCTCATGAAAGTGATTGAAATATTTCAGTATAGCGAGGTAGGAGTAAACATCACTTGTTTTTTATATATTTAGACCCAAATCTTTGAAGAGAAATGCAAAATAGAGAGATTTAACGCTACCAAAAAAAAAGAGGTGAAATCAGGAGGAAAGATGATAGAGTTAATTATATTTGCAGATGAAGCAGCGATTTTCAAAGGGGATAACGGAGATCAGTTCTGGGAAACGTGAAGGAAGGAAACGAAAATTAAATTTCAAAGGGACTTAATTTGGGAGATCAACCGAAAATGCTGGAGAGAGGCATGACGTCGGATGAAGCAAAATAAACAGGTGGAGAAGTTGATTTTTTTTTCATCTGCAGAAAGGAAAGAAGCGGTGAAGATATGACATTAGAGACTAGTTAATTTAAAAGCGAATGCCTTTGAAGATGAAATTTGAGAAATTGATAAAATTACGTCGAGGTCCAGGTTAATGCATAATTCAGGACTGAAAGAAGATTCCCTTATGAGGGGGAATTTTAGCGCGGTTGGGAAAGTGTGTTAAGTGTCGTATTCTGCTGGATAAAACTGGTGAACATACACTTCTCTCTTAGGATGATATTACAGATTACTATATATAATACCTTCTTTAGGAGACCTACCATTGCCACCAGGTCATTCCCCCACTTTAAGTTATGTGTAGTGACAAGTATTATTATAGTAGTCGTAGAAGTAATAGAAATTATTATTTTTATTAGTATCATTGTTGTTATTGTTGTTATTTTATTATTATTATCTGAAATTTTCACTTTTCAGTCACAGGACAGGATAATATATTTATTACTTTTTTGGTTAGGTTTATTTATGCATATTATTATTGTTTTATTAATTACTATCATAAGTATCATTGTTGGTATTATTTAATCATAGATGCATAGCAACGCGAGTGTAAACTTCATCAACCAACAGTTGAAAAAATATTTTTCCATTCGTAAATCTTTCTTTCTTCATTGCTCAGTAAGATAAACATAAAAATCACGAATTTATTACTAGGTTAGGCCCTCGCCGAATAAATGGTTTATCTAGTCCTAATGGTGTATCTGGTCGAGAGCCTAGTCTCTGCTAGAGGGTGATTTAAACTATTAGGTGGACGGTTAAGTAAAAAAAGGGAAAATCGCATCGATATTAAAACGTGAAGAAAACTTTTGAATGTTTATATCATGTGAGTTAGTTGCATCAGTAAGCATTAATACAATAAATACATTTACTATAATTATTTCCATGAATGTTGCATTCAGTTGTTAAGAGCGTGGGGAAATTATACCCTTATAAAGAGTGTAACGGTGGGCGGTAGCAAACAATACATGGACAATAGGTGTGAGCATTTTGGCAACCACTGATTTAGTCGATTCTAATATAATAAATTCAATTCATAGGAAATCAATGGAAGAAAAAATATGTACGCGAATATCCATAACCCTGTCAAGATCCACAGAATGCTAAAACAATACGCATAAAGACGAAAATGATTTAACAATCATAATTACAGGTTTACGGAAGGTAAATCGCCAATTGCATTAACAATTTATCAGAGGCTCCGAAAGCCGTATACCGGCAGGTTGAACACGCGTTTGGAGGTAAACGGGAGGTTCCGGATTACCAATTTCTAAGAATTACCCTACGTGCATTTCGGAAACAACGCTTCCATTCTCAAGGGTACTCCACTATGAGAATTTGGAATTGTAGAATACCCCTACGCGCATGTCGGATACAAATCTTCCTATCTCAGGACTTCCGCGATGGGAACATTTTTTAACAATCGGGTTCCATTTTTCTTCTTTCTACAACTACAACCCTAAGCAGATAACTCCGGATAGCAGGGACTCGAACCCGGAACCCAAGACTAGCCAAACAGTTGGCTCTTAAGGTCTCGATAATACCAAGAGCGCTAAAGCAATCAGAGAGCCTTTAGTGGTTCACCACTTCGTTCGACAAAAATGTCACTTCCACAAGATCCCTTCATCAGCATGAATATTAAATTAAAAAGGAGGAAAATAGCATATCTGAAAATCATCACGTCGAAAAAAGAAGCTCCTATTCATCAAGGAAAAATAAACCAAGAGGTGAACACTCCGCAAAATCGACTACGCTAAATTTTTGCCGGCACGGGCGCTAAAGTAGGTCACCAGAAGGAAGGAATCTTTTTTTAAGAGCTCAGAAAGAAGGAATCCAGGATCGGCAACGCCTAAAACCATTTCGGCTTCGTAGAATCATAAAGGAAGGGCACTTTCGTAACGTTACACTCCCGGCATCAAACCTAGACGTTGGAAATAATGATTCTGGTGTTGTTTCGTTAGGTGCTAACTTTTTAGTGCCCGTGGGTAAGGTTTAACGTGTAGAGGGAGGGAGTCTGGAACAAGATAGCCTGCGACCTTTTCTTTGAAGAAGGACTAGAGAAACCTAATTCCCTTCGTCTGAACTCTCTCAAGCATTGTTCCTTTTCGTAATTCAACCAATTCCTCAAAGGTGCCGATGGGATCCAAGGGGTTGTCATGGCTTGGGAGGGCAAATGACGTACGGGTTCTATTAGAGGGGTCGTTATTGTTATGATTTACGCTCACTGTTCGGTGAGTTTTGGCCCAAACGGGCCTTCCTAACCCTAAAAGTCAATCATAAAGTTAAGTAAATTGAATAATTGCGAAAATCGTAGAAAACACATTCTGGTGTGGGTTAAAAACTCTTCGACCACAAGTTGACATTGGTAAAAATGAGACAAAAGTCCTGCACGTGGAATCTTACCTTCCGAGGATCTTACTCTCATTTTTTATAACATAAAACTAAACATATTCTGACCAATTAATAAATTTAAAATGGTACAGGAACTTTACGGCGTTATCTTCTCCTCATACTAGAACACGTAATTTCATCTTAACCCGCTTTACAACATTTTGTTTACGTGGTTTCTAAGGAGTTGTTTACTCTTGAATTCTGTAAGATTTCGAGTGTTTATTTAAAATAAACGCTTACAACTATCATCAATTTTTCATGGTAAATAACTGACAACATTTATAAAAAGGTAAATCAACCAAGTGGCTAAATTTAACGAATCTTCATGACATTTTGTTGCAGTTTTTCACAATTTATGACCATGCATGATATTGCATAAGAGCATATGAAAATTTAATTAACTATCTTTCCTAGGGTACTATTCTCGACCTCGTACGAAAATTCTTATCAATTCAAACACATGTAATTCCTCTTAATCGGTAAACGGATTAACCAACGGAAGGATTAACTGGACTGCTAACTAGGTTTATGTACAACGGCCATAAAGTTAACATTGATGTAGAATAAATACGTCTTAGAGAGGGGCATCTTTTCACTTTATTCGTAATACATCGGAAATATTTTTACAAATGAAAATACAAACGCCCAAAGACAGTA
Source organism: Ladona fulva (assembly GCA_000376725.2). NCBI lineage: Eukaryota > Metazoa > Arthropoda > Insecta > Odonata > Libellulidae > Ladona > Ladona fulva. The sequence continues at coordinate 934,266 of KZ308290.1, read as the reverse complement.
TGTACACATTGGATTAATCGTCCGAAACGGAAACCGGCCAGAATAGCACACCCGAGGAGGCCCTTTAAGAATTATTACACTGTGTACCAAATATATGAAACCCAGAAGGCGACGAAAACGTATTATTATTCGCTTTTTTTTCGTAAAAGTCGTAGGAATGATCATGCGTCTTCGCCCGGTTCGGATGATGAAATCCGCTCAAGTTGCTTATCGAAACGAATATAACGCTTCTTTTTTATATTTGTAGCATATTTGGAAGGTATGAACGAACAGGAAAACGTGTTGGTTATATACAAGAAAAATTTTCATAGAAAGCTGAAGGATTTCGGGGAAAAACACACTGCGCTGCAACAATTAATTCGCAAAAACACAGTGGAAAATAAATAAACAACCTTATCCACCAATACTACTGCTGCAATAAATAAATATAGCATGAAAAGTAACTATAAATACTGTATTTATTCAAAGATTTACTCAAAAGACGTAATGTGTCCATTTTTTATGGGATGCCTTGTAAACGCAGGTAATTTCTTGCGATGACGCGAAATCGGAGTTTTACTAAATAATTAAGTAAGAAATTGGTTTCATTTTAACGAAAAAAGGGTGTGACGAAAGAAAACTTCCAATACAGTAGTTGACTACCGTATCGGACTCACAATAACTTGAAAATCATACCCAATATAGTATTTAACTAGCATAACCTAAATCAACACTTACTAATTAAGTTATCTGTAGTAGTGGTAATTTCAAAGTGCTTCGACAACTTAAGTCATTTCGCACGAAGACTCCCACCGGGAATCGAACCCGGGACCGCTTTTGCTATCCGGAGGCCCGAATTTAAGATTTCTGCCACTTAACTTGTGATAAGTAACGAATGACGTCATGGTAATGTTTGATACAAAATGATTACGCGTAAAAGCATTCCGTAATTGCAAAAAAATGCTTCTAAAATGAAGCCGACAGGAATTTCATTTAATTTATAGCTATTAAATAAACGAAATTACATATAAATTATGAGATGATTTTATTCGTTAATTTACTATTAACTAATATTCATTATTTACCTACTCTAGCTCATTGAATTGGGCAGATAAACCTAGAACATCATTAACGCAGGAGTTCCCCAATGAGTAAATTTCGCTTACTCTCAAAACTAATTACATCAATACTAAATACACAATCAAGCCAACGACAAGAACAATTTCCTTTAATAATGGCAGCTGAATTGTTTACGGTAATTTCGTTGTCATAATTCCGCTTCAAGGCTTATAGTAGTACATACTTCGCGTGATTTAGTTACACACAGCAATTAATTCAAATTAATTATTAATCACTCATCGAAAAGAAAAATTTCAACAACTGAATGTTAATTGTAATTATATTATTTATTTATACTTATTGTTATACTTATAACTAGCAACTCGATATTAAGTTTCAAAATTCTATCGTTGGAACTGCTTCTCGTGTCAACATATTTCTCAGAATGTAACTTCAATCAAACAAAGATATCGTATTGGGAATTTAAAGTTGATTAATGTTTATCTAAACAGTTGCCATGTACTCAATTCACGTCATCCATTGTTCGAAGGAAAAAATCATTCGAATTCCGTTGCGATGACAACAACAGTAATTTAAAATGGGCTAAAACGGAAGGAGTTCTGAAATAGAAAATCAATTAAGAATGGCGGGCAAGCTATTCAAACAGTTATATCGGGATCTTTATTATCTTTACTAAACCACACTAATTGCAGAATCTATTTTAAATAATGAATTCCATCGCGGACGCCGATAGAAAAATACCACAGCTATAATTACAAAATACAAACGATCCGAGAAATATTTTAAATTAAATATCCGAACGATATTAAGGAAAATATTTTGCTAACAAGAACGAAAAAAAAAACAGTAAAAAATTCGTTTCAAAGAAAGCATTTCTGCCTTCATTTCTGCCTTTATATAGGAAAAAACCGTAACAAATCGATACACGTTTAAAAATCCGAATGCATGCAATCCAATGATTTCACCAAAAAATATTTCCTATCCCTCGTTATCAAAGATGATTGCGCTTCACTATTATTTATGTATAAGTCGTTTAGATTCACTTTAATTATTTCTTTTTCCCTTATAAACAGATCACAAGACGCAGATAGAATTTACATGCACACGGAATCACGGCTCGAAGATTCTGCCGAGGAATTAGAGGACTTAAAACATACAAAGTGTTATTTAAATCGATATTATAGATATATATAATGTCAAAATGTGCGCTATTTTGAATCGAAAACAACAATTGTAATAATAATAATTAATAATTAATAATAATAAAACCAACGACGATAATAATAACAACGACGACAATAACAATTACATCACCAGACAAAGACTAGAACAATAATATTAAATACGACAATAATAAGAACGACAACAAAGACTATTTCTTCGCCAAAGAAAGACAATAATAATAATGATAATAATGATGCTTTTATTTAGATAGATTTAGATTTAACGTCTATTTATCCATAACAAACCCATTGAAAACTATTCATACTCAACAATACAATCCAAAGTTCAAAGTCAACACGTCGATAAAATAAGAATAGCTAATGATTTATTTCTAATGATACTCGACCCATTTTGTACCAGATAATTTGCATATAAATTATAGAAAATGTCTGCAAAAGAAACTAAAAATGAATTTCTCGAGTATGCCTTCTGGAGTGTAGTAATTTCGTAAAAATAAATACTTGAATATATACAAGAATGCGTTCATCATTCATGTATACTTTTACGGGTCTCTCTCATTTCGTTAAATTTTTAGGTACAAACATTACATGAGGAAATGAAAGAGGAAAAGTCTAGTAGGGAGACGGCAAACGTTTCTCTTTTCCACTATATAAATAGCGTCTTTCGTCGCTTATTTACAAACGTTAAATTCATTCGATCAAATACAACAGGCTCGTAATAGACTGTCTGTAAAGTATTCAGCCCAAGGGCCAGTTGGGACCTCATCTCCTCTACCATCAGCTACGAATAGCTAGGAGTGGGAAATGAGGCTTACTGGGCAAGATGAGGATTTGAGGTAGTTTGCCTTGGCTTTCCTCATTGAGGCAGAATGTTATAAGCAGAACAAGCCCTCGTAAGTACAATGACTCTACGAGTAACACTTTTCGTAACATTGCATAAAGAGAAACCTTAACTAATGCTATTTTTCAGCATAACTCATACCTCAGTAGTTTTCATATCATCACAGCCATGAACAAGGTTGAGACAAAAGTATATAAAAGATACATTATTCTCTATCCCGTACCGAAAGATAAATGATATGGTAAGTATTTCGTTAAGAAGATATGGTTACAGAGTATAATAACATAAAGTGTAATAACAATAAATATAATAATAATGTAAAACATGACAATTATAATAAAAATATATAATCATACGGTAATAAAAACTTTCGTAATAGACAGGTATTCCTAAATGTCACCAGCTGCTCCGAAACATGAGAAAAGATGCCTCCTAGATACGCCTTTTATTTTCAAAGGCAGCAGGAAACAAAGTGTCCCATTAGTGTCTTCAATATGTTCCACAAACCCAGAATGCATTCGTCACAATGGAAAACTTTCATGGGGGTTATGCTCTAACCATTCCTGACAAAGTTTGACTAGCGTCCCGGATTATCTAGGCCGCTTTGATGTCGGAGGACGACTTTCGGAATAAAAGAAGCCTTCCTCTGAGAACGCCCGGAGGAATGGGATTGAGTCGCGCGGGGAAACTTGATTCTTGGAGTTTAAGTCTGCGCCACCGAACCGATGGGATTTAAAGAGACTGAGTCCTTACGCCGTTGGATCCGTGAATCTGAACATCATTTCGCGTCAAACGGCCTCTTTAATGTGATCATAATAAGCCTTTAATAGAAAATGATTCAGTCAAGATACAATAGAAACATCATAACCGACCGACAAAGACCAAAGAGTAGAACTGATATGGCTCTTCGTATAAAAAATGAAAAATTGACACATCTGATAGGCATCTCCATTCCGAACGCTACAAATATAGACAGAAAAGACAAAGAAAAATACAGGATTACATACCCAAGGCTGAAGATTTAAAGGAAGTCTGGAACCTATAATCTATCAGCATTGTCCCTATAATAATTTCAGCAACAAATGCAATACCTAAAAATGCACGTAAAAACCTCGTAATAATTGGAATAGACGATAAAACTATTCCTTGGGATTCAGCCGCATGGCTTTATAATAATAATAATAATAATAAAGGACTTTATTCAGGGCGAGATTGAGACTAACAAGTCTCTTCTTACATCTAACCCTTCGCCATATCCGTGCAAAGTTAAGGAAAAACACCTTTCCTAAATCCGTGTGATAAAATTATCGTTCAACTACAAAAAAAGAACTATAATAGGTACTTACTCTAGTAAGAAGATTTTAAATGACCACCGAAGAAGCAATGCATGAGCCCCATCCCTCTGCTGCTTTGCATCCGGGATTGGTGAATGTTACCCAGCTTCCGTGCTGAAAAGTACCAAATAATAATATTAATGCGACTTTAATCGCGCGAGATTGAGACAGTCAAGCCTCTCCTTACGTCTAACCCTTCGTCGTATGAAATTTAAAAGAGAAAGTGCACAGAAGAAAACTACATTGTGGGTTTAAAAACTTAATTTAGCCCATGAAGAAAAAAAGGCACAACAGCGGAAAACGCCCATAAGAACTTCTTAACTTAAGTGTTCTACATTTCGGTAGGTCCGTGTGCCCTAGTATTCCACATTCTATTTTTCCCATTCCTTCGTTGCTTAGTTACTGTAGTGCGCTGTGAAATCCACACGAGAGAGGTAAATCTCGTGTGGAGTCGTCTCACAACTCTCGTGTGAAATCCACACGAGAGTTGGTAACTCACCCCACCAAAAGAGGGTGCGGAAAACCTGCGAAACCTACCGAAAAGACAGGTTAAATCGAATCTGAGAAACAAACAAAACGGTACAGATACATTATTTCACAGACATGACCACTTGAATAAATTTTCATAAAAATCACAAAAAAGAACGTTATGAAATAAAAATATTACGCTTCCGAAAGAGGTCAGTATCGAGATAGCAACAAAAGTTCTAAGTGCGAAGATATGGAAAATTAATGAGTTACTAATTACTTGTGATCAGCTTTGCCAATATTCATAATATTATGCCAATTAATATATAAGCATTATAAACTAAAAAAAGCGGAGAAAATGCGTCCAAAATGTTCATATCTTATTGTAACGAGAACTGCAGTTCTCTCCGAATCGAGGGAAGGAAATAATGCCCTGTTTTTGCTAAATTTTGCTCTGAGGCTATAGCATAAACTGCTGAAATTAGAATGTGCAAAATCCATGGTTATCCTTACTTACAATTCCAATGCGGAGTCTCGCAGGTGGCATGTATTTTGTCCCTGAAAAGGTAGTCATGTTACATTACATTTATTAATACAATTTAATAATTCATGTTTGGGTATGCATCTAGAGTAGAAACTTGTCAATACAGAAAAGGATAACACGAAATATAGTTTAAAACGGAGAGCAGCATTGGTCCGTTCCGTCTAATAACTTCGAATGCATATAAATTAATTTAACACGAAACGGTTAATTGATCGAGAAATATGGCATTCATGGCGAGATATCAATCAAAATATTAATTATAGTTCCAAAATATTAATGCGTTTGAGAATTTTTTTAATAAATTTTACAAAAAAATTATAAACAGCTGTTTTGTTGAGTTCACTTGTTAATATTCTTTATTTAATAAATGTTAACTTACGACACTTCTCAAATATGGGAGTTGATGAATTCTCCAATCTGTGGAACGCAAAGCAGGGGGTTCGCATTACTAAGGAAGAAGGTTGACACTTCATTCGGTTAACCCGAAATGTAGATATTGATTTCCTTCATTTTGTATCAACCGAATTCTTCTATCCACTCCTAAATAAATACACAATAGATATTAAATAAAATTATTTGTTTGCAATCGCACATTTAACTTATTACTCACAATGCACTAGAAATTAACCTATCTTTCCCACGAATTCCCATAAAAAAGTGAATTCAACAACGCCTGTGGTCGTCAAGGTGATATTACGTTCAAGACAGATACATTGTTTTAATTATAAAGCCATTAGTACTGAATGTGTTATGTATCTTTAGCAAAATGCAACATGAAACGTCCACTTCATAATATTGGTCTGAAAAAAAAACGAAGAAATAAAAACCAGTCCATTTAATTTTTCGTCACCTCAGACAACCGCGACTAATGTTTCAACAAATTCAAACTCTCAACCGAAAATCGTCTGAAGAGACGTCGCCGAGCAACCAAGTTCAAACCCCCAAAGCAAAAAAAGATGGGAAAAAATCTTCAGACGTTTATGTCCCAAACCGCGCCCAGGGGAATCAGAAGAAAAACCGAGCCCAATTCGATAGACTAAACCCAATTTGCGGATTCGAAGCGAAAATAAAATTCCCATCGGCGACGGGAGCGCCGCTTTTTCCTAACTAATTTCCGATCGTCTGCTGTCTTCTCCTGAGAGCGCAAACCGTTCCGCATGACCTCCCAGGCATCAGACGTCCCGCGGCGACTTGTTCGAATTACATCTCGATTATTCCTTCGGCATCGCAATCGTTTTTTAAGGCGTCGTCTCGAACTCTTCTGTTCCCTGACAAGGGATTCTTAATCAACCGAGCTTAATTTCCTACAGCTCATTTCCGTTGCGAATCTCGAAGGAAAAACAAATTTCGGAAAAGGAACACTCGTTCTTAAAAGCGAAAGTGATACAACCGGTAACCATGGTAACTCCTGAGGCGTAAGTGAAAGTGGAGTTAAGAATGCAAAATATTACAGGTTTTTCAGCGGTTAGAAACACCTTCGACGTTTTCCTTAACAATAGAAGGCCTTCATTTGAGTTGATTGACAATATTACGTTGGCAAATGCCATGCTCAATGTTCTCACGTCTCATTAAACTAGAAAACATTCAAGTGAATGTTTGATATAATCAAAATTAAGGGACAATTTATTCGCATTGTTGAGCTGATTTCTATCTTCTGTTGTTAAACTTCGATTGATTGTTTCATTGTTGCTGTTTTCCGTAGTTGTTTCAATGTTCCGTTTCGTCGCAACAATCGTTGCACTCCATCAACGAATACACGTTTGTTGTAGCCTACATGTGCTTGCAGATTGCTTAGGTCCTGTACTAGTACAAGTTACTCCTCATTAGAATCTTCGCTTCATTGAGTTTATTGTATTTTAATTTATTTATTGTTTGAATTTATAACCTTCTAATGTTTTCAAAAATGTTTTCGTCGAACATTTTCCTTTCTTGTTGCCAATTTGCGCTAATGAATAACGTGTAGTATCAGTATAAAAGAAGTATGCCAGTCTGTTTGATAAAAGGTATAAAATGACACCGTATGAACAATATTTCAGCATTGGCATAAGAAATTTACAAATAAAATATGAGTTGGATGAGCAATTTAGAAACGGTCTAGATTAACGGTTCCGGGATGTGAATCTTTAGAAGACAGAAGATTTCAACAAAGGATTAATGTACTAAATAAATTTAGAGAAAGCACGTTCACTGTGTTGTAGCCGATATAATGCGTCTTCCATGTCACATAGTCCGTTCTGATACTACGAGAAAGATAAGGGAAATAGATACTAGAACGAGTCGATTCAAATTTTCATATTTTCTACGAACGATACGCCAAAATAATCGATTAGGGATTCATGATGCATGAAACAGATTAATGGTGCATGTACCCCCTGCCACACGCCGAAAGGCGACTTGCAGGGTACTTAACAGACATAAAGAAGTCTAACTTAAAAAAAACCGCTAACAAACAGGGAATAAGTTAGAGCTTCAGAATAAAATCTCCAAACCATCAGTTCTCCCTTGACCGTGTCAATCAAACTCTACGTTCTAACAAAATGAAACTGGGAGTCTATATACCTTATCGAGATGGGAACCTCACTTCGGCACCGCTCAAATATCATCGAAACAAACCGAGAGCAAATGGGTTACATCTTTCCGATCCAGAAATTCCAGTGAATTTCCCAGGAGCACCCGTGACCCAAATGCGCTTCGCCATTCAGCGATGGATTGCTCCGGGCCTATCCGACGGATAAGCACGTCCCGACGATTTTGCTGCCAATAGAATGCTCCTTTGCATGCACGGGTGCATTCATGTCGGTACAAGAACCGATGGACTGATGGTGAATTAGACCGCTGTTAGGAAAATGGAGATTCCAGCTCGCGGTTGAAATGATTTTATTTTTGAGTAAACGAATGGATTCTGTACCACTGTGGGTACGCGCAGAAAACCCAAAATTTGAGATCCAGAAATAGGTACGCATATCAATCCAAAAATTAAAAGTGTGCCAACCACAGATCATAAAGTGACCTTCTTTCTCATGGTTACGTAATTCTAAAGAGCATCGTGACGTGGTCACAGTGTAAATGTTTCGCAGAATGCATAGAATGAATTGATTCGAGAACTCGTATTTTCCGCAAAATAGAGTCATGGTGCATGCAACCCTTACCACACGACGTAAGGCAGCTTACAGGGTAGGTACTTATAAAGAAATACACATAGACAATGCATAGGATGTTGCAAAAATTCAAGTATCAAAAATAATTCCGATTGTCTCGCTATAAAGTGCATGCATTTCTCAAGTTTTTTCATAGATAGACCCTTGGAAAATTGCTACACAATTATCTGAGACTTTAAAAGGTCTTTTACGATTATTTCTTTTGCATTTTCAACTTTAGGAAAAACTTTAGGGCCCCGAGATATCCAAGTGGATGACGCGTACGACTTTGATGAAAGCGGTCCCGGGTTCGATTCCCGGTTGGAGCTAATATGTGAGAAATGACCCCAGCTGCCGAAGCACTTCTAAGAACACTGCCACTTTTAATTATCTAATTTAGTTGTTTCAAGTGATATTTGCAGAAACGTCACACTTAAAATACCTTTTAAAAGGTAGTGACAGTATTACCTAAGAACAAGCTATCGTCATTACTTTTAAGAAGTTTTCCCCTACCTTAGTTATCGCTTCGAGAAACAGTTATACATTATTCATCGTAATTTCGTACAGTATAATATAACCTTATTGTTTTTAAAGAATTTATTTCTTTGTTATTTAAATTCAATGTAATTGGTCAACTTTGGCGTTCTATCTTACCTAGAAATACCCTAAATGATTTTTTAAATGTTTTGCACTAAGTACCTAGCATCGAACCTGGGACCATTGGGTATAAAGCTTTTGCGGAAAACGGAAGATAAAATCATTTTCTAACNCGTAGTCAACTGAAGGTACTGATTATTTAAGTACAGATAGCATTCACATTATGTTTAGAGGTGATTTCGGTATTTCATACACGCGGTGATTTCATAGGAAACATAACATTTAGATGGGATAACTAAAATAACTTAGCGAACAATTTCAAATTGTAGGTCAAACAGAGTTTCCGAAGTGAGCTGATTGTCGTGTAATAGAAGGCATTGTTGTGTCTTACTGTTGTGGACGCCAACTTGTCAATTTTTTCATAGTTGGATACTCGCAACGATGTTGCACAACAATGTAACTCTGACTTGTTTTGGTTTGAAAGTATCTCCGACGCAGTGAGAATAGATTATAGAAACTTTTAGACCGCACCTCGACATTAGCTTTAGCAACAAAGGCGTGATATTTCATTAATTGATTTTACACATTATACTTTTTGGAACTTTATTATTTTTTGTGAATTTTACTGCAAGGAGCAGGAGTTCTAATGGAGTTTTCACATCCTTTCCTCAGAATAATTCAATTCGAATAAATCTATGTTTGAGTAGCAAAACACTTCTAAGCATAATTAGTGCCCAGGATAAATTATACTAGTCATAACCTGTTCTTATTCTACTTGTCGTAATTCCACTCGTTCATAACTAAAACTTCAGTAGCTTCCACAGCATTATAGCTATAAGCAAGACTGAGACAAAATAAAATCACCAATGCTTGTTTCTCAGTATTTTGTTGAAAGAAAAATCCATTAATTAAGCAATGAAATCAGACACTCTCCTATTTATTATTGTTATTATTACATATACTATATAATAATAACAATAATATATTTCCAAGGAAACGTAAAAGCAAACAAATAATTATTATATACACGCGTTACAATTGGACAACGACTGGCAACGATAACACAATCTCATATAGATATACATCAATACATCAGTCGCTACAGCCCGTCCAGAGCAACAATCAACAATCACTACACTACAAACTACATCTAGCAATCCTTACATTTCGTCAACAATAATCATCAACAATCATCATATTAGAAAAACATCCAACAATCCTTAAATTTCGTCTAAAATAACAACAACAATTACATCACATTACATATGACATCGAAAACTCCCAATGTACGTATAAAATAACAGCCATCAATCATTACATTCTGAGTAACATCTAACAATAAATACATTTTATCTAAAAAAATTTTAGACACGTTCCACCTCACTGGAAAACACATGGGGTCAATACTAATTTTCATTCACTATAGAACACTTTTACCATAAACTCTCACTCATGACCTTTTATCCTATATGTCAACCACCTCAATCGAAACCACTCCCTCTTATTTGCTCGCCAAGCAATTCTATATTCGCCCTTCGAGTGTTCCCTGCAAAATGAAGCACATACTTGCCTACTGATTATCAACAGGACGATCTATGAAAGTCCACTCTCAATACGAATCAATGTCGTCCGATGTAAAAATTTCCCTTTGAAGAATAAATTACTTTCCCGACGAAGAGAAAAACGGGAGCACTTCACGGAAGAGTCACGAGTGGCAGCAATATAGTGGACGCCGCATTGTGCACAAGAATGAGTCGGCCAAACGGAAGTACTTTCCGATGAGGACGTCAGCGGTTACAAAACAAGCGAAAACAAATGTGCATCTAGGCACAAATATCCCTCTGTGGAATATTTTAAGGGTTTACCAGCACTGCCACGGCTCCAAGTGTCCCATAAAAGAAGTATTTCTGCTGATTTTCCCTTGCAATTACTTTCTCTTTGCAACTTTCACACGTGCCGACCATGGATGTCTGCATAGGAGTACTAAAATTGCGTTGAGGCGGGATTGGCTGATTTTCAAAGAACGTATTTTAGCAGAGTCGTCACTTTGATTATACATATGGAATTATATTTAAATGTAGTATAATTACTTAATTAACATTAATTTTAGCATTGTTATACAAACAGAAATCAAGAAAATAACCCATGATACCCAAAATTGTGAAAGGCCATATGTCAAAACTAGGAGTAGCCGGCATTTTATTCCGGCATAATCGACTTCAATACTAACTTTTTCGACCAATACCCACTTCGGTAGACAGGGATTTACTAAATTGAAAATAATTATCAGCGTTTTAAAGCTGAATTTTCTTATTTTCATTTCTACTAAGGATACCGGAGCTGAAGGACTAGGCAAAATGAGGAGTGAAGTAGTTTTCCATTTCTTTCTTCACTGAAACAGAATGCTATGAGCGGAACTAGTCTATGCAAGTGAAGCACAGGGACTATACGAGTAACACTTTTCGTGCATAGCAATCTAAAAGGAGAGACCTTAATTAATGCCATGATTCAGTACCACTAATACCTCAGTAGCCTTCATATCATCACAGCTAAGAGCAACACTGAGATACTATAAAAGTAAACTAAAGATACATTGAGATTCATTTTTAACTTTTTACTACACCACAAGAAAGATAGTAAAAAAGTTAAAAATGAATCTCTGTGTTTCAGAATACCACAAAGTTAAGCCTGAACTTATCGCTAGTAAAGATACATTCTTCTCTATCCTGTACCAAAAAGATAATGAAAAATATTCCATTCACCAGGATATGGTAGGAGGACCAATATTGATAATATATATAGTAATTTAATAAGTTTAACAAACGCTGAAATTTGATATTCTTCCATAAAGCAGTCGTCCTCATACTGTTTTCGTCGTAAAAGTAGTGTTTCCTATTAGTTCAATTATATTGAATAAATTTTGATGGCAAATTGCAGAAAAAGTAACCCACGAAACGGTCTATAAAATCCGGAGCCTAAACTCCCTTTAATCCCATTTAAATTGAGCGAAAGAATCAAATAGCATCGATTCAGTCGAGTGAGACGGTTTCGCGCGGATTGCAGAGCCCTAATCCGGAATGGAAGGAGGATTGGCGTGTTTCAGATCCGCAGCTCGATACAGCCTCTCTCTCTCTGCCTCTTTCCCCTTTCTCCAGAAGATTCCATCCACGTTCAACGCATGAATCCCTTGGATTTAACCGCATTCACAAGTATTCAAACATAGGCCTATCTTAAGGAAGCTTTAACCTACTACTGCGAAATGCGCGAGTACTTTTCAAAGCGCCAAAGATTCCGTTTCAAATCCCAAAGAACGCTGGTTTTAATGCGCAACCTACTCGGAGCAATTCTCGACTTTAATAGACGAACTGTTTTCAAACTGGCACGCTTTTTATTTGAACCCAGTCGCTGCTCTTATGAATCTATGCCTTGAAAGGTTCTGGAATGGATAACACGCTTGTTTTCCAACGCACAGATTCCGAGTTCTAGGGCCTGCTAACCAAGGTGTTTGTCTTTGAAGATTGAGTTTTGTTATTACATTTGCATTAGTACCCTCAAATCCGCCGTCTGGCGTAAGGCAGGGGGTGTGAAAACATCAAACTCTTTAATTGGCTACCTGATTGGTATTCCTAATACTATCAGGAAAAAGATACCAGTAATAGCTATCCTTTCTCGCTATAATCTCGCGAGATCTTTTTGTCTCGAAAATCACGCTTTCTGATTACGGGAATCACGATGTCGCTTATTTAGTCGTGCAAATCAGCACCAATTAACTTCTGGAATAACTTGTGCTCGGTTCTTCAACCCTTGAGAGATTCCCAGCAGAGGGTTTTGATCATTTCTGATACACTGCTATTGAAACTATAATCTCCCTTAACGAAACGAGCCGCTCTGCGTTGTACGCGCTCTAGCTCCATCATTAGACCTTCTCGTGTGGATTTCACAGCGCACAACAGTAACTAAGCAACGGACCAACGAGCAAAAAATAATCCACCTCTTTGACATTCGATTGAACGCCCCCTTTGCATATAATGTGTTCAATGATTTTTATGATTCTCATTCAATAATTGGTCTTTTTCGAATTGCGGTACCTTCCCACATAACTAGGGAAAGATTCTATCCGGTAGTGCTATTTTGCATGAAAAATTACATAATTCTCACTCATTCCACGAACTATTCAATAAGTTAATGAACTGCCAAATCATGTAGATATTTTTAATGAGAATTTGAGTTCACTAAAGAGAGAAACGAATAAATTTTTTGATGCTTAAGATCCAAATAATCACAATAATAATAATAACGCGTTCGAGCTCGGTAAAAACTGCTTCGAGTTCGATTCCCGGTGGTGCTCACGTGCGAAATGGCCTAAGCTGTCGAAGCACTTCTAACAATGATACTAATATTTCATTTCATTTGTGGTAACCTGTATGAAAGGAACACTAAAAATAAGTTTTCTTCATTCTACTGCCATGAAGATATGTATACCCAGTATCTGAAAGCACAGATTCCCACAAAAGACATTTAAGCACTCCTGAAACCGATTTCGAACGCTTGAAATTGGCCACAGCAAACCAACCAATGAAACCACTTCGAGGAACTGAGCAAACGAAGAGATCGACGGCATAGTGCACGTTTGAGATAGATGTCAACGACGCTTAAAGAAAGGTTCGCTTGGATGCGTCTCTTCTTTGAACGGCGTCTTGGGAAACTATTCCCCCAAAGTGATCCTTCGTTTCCTTGGAGATAAGATCGGCTCTACAACGCAACGGTAAAGTTTCCTGCGGTTGCAGAACTGCATGCAGACGCCTAAGACAGAGTTTCCTGTTACATAAAGGGTTGCTGTTGTTGACGCTTCGCTGGCGGCCAAAATGGGCGTCGTTAACTCCAGTACCTTGCGTCTTACCCATTAGTAGGAGTTCGGAACGGCAATAAAATTTGGAATCATTATCTTAATTCCTGAATAAATCTATATTTGCTGATGTGCAATCTGTGAATGTTTTTATTTGTTGAGTTAACGACCCAGGTATCGTTCCTAAAATACATTAACACAGGATATTGTCGCTTAGCAACAATATCTGCTCTTGTTGCTCAGAAACGCAACTTAGGTCAAAAAACATAGTGCTTGCGAGTAAATTCGTATATATTATTTTGTAGAATCTGCACAGATATTGTTATTCAATTTTAACGTTGTTGCTTTAAAATGGATAGGATAATGATAATACTTCCAAAGTAGGATAGGATAATCCTTCCAAAGTAGGATAGGATAATCCTTCCAAAGTATGGAAATAACTAGTTTATTTATTTGTTTATTTGCATGATTGGACTACAGATAGGCTCCAGACCAGGTGGTAGTCATCTTTTCAGGGGGAGAAGGAAATACAATACCCTGCCTGGTATTCACCCAAGTCGGGAGGGAAACCCCCCAAAACCTCCCGAAGGCAGTACGTCATAAATATAAAAGAAAATACAAGTAATTGATACCTACGATTAATACGAATTAAAAATGTACTGATTAAGAAATAATATACCACATCGGCATCCCGAAAGATAGTATACTAAGGCGTCCCACATGCATTTAATTGCAAAACTCGTTTTCCTACATATTTACATATGAATAAAAATTTGTTTGGTATAACTACTCGTACGAAAAGAGCAATTTCAGCACGCATCGAACACAATTCCGAATCAGTAGAATATCTCTGAAATAATCTGCTTAATACGTCATATAATAACAAAAACGAGTTAAATGATGGTTTTATCACTGGAACATAAAGCAGTATTCATCATATCTACCTCAATTATGATAACGGAAAAAAGAGTGTCACTCACTGAATAAACTGGAAAACGGAGTCTACAGAACTAATGGAAACAAAAATATTCCCCGGGATTTGAAGGTCGCTCTTTTAGGGAAAGAGGACAGATGTATAACTTGCAGTAGTCCAGAGATTTTTCTGCAATAATGAACTCCACTGTTTCCGGATTATGAATGGGGTCGGACAGACTTATCCAGAAAGAGAACATTCTTATACTTTCCCCAGAATATATACTTATTACGAGTGGTTTTGTCTACTAACTGGACATTTTTAAGTGCCTGAAGCTGACCAGAAGGTAGACGAAAATACTCGTTATAGATATTTATTCCGTGGCAATTAAAGGGTAGTTTTCTTAGGGAAAGGATAGGGTGCTAACTTTGCAGTAGTTTTGTAGTTTTTGAGGTCATTAGTAGTAATTGAGGTGTGCGCCTTAAAACCCAAGGATGGAAGCAGATGTAAAAATTAGCGATGTGACTGGGACACGAACCAGGTCTCCCACTTTCCGGCAGGTATCCTAACCACTGAAATACCATGCCGCTGGTTGTAGTTCAGTGGTTAGAATATCTGCCAGGAAAGTGGGAGACCTGGGTTCGTGTCCCAGATATGTCGCTATTTTTCACCTCCATTTATCCTTAGGTTTCTTTCTTCCCCTCTCCTTACATTAAGCACCACGTCCGATAAGATATAGCCGATATAATGCGTTCACCGTGTTACATAGGCCGTTCCGATACTGCGAGGAAGATCAGGGAAGTAGTTGCAAGAACGAATCGATTCAATAATTAATTTTTTCTGCGAACGATACGCGAAAGTAATCGATTAGGGAACTAGATTCACGGTGCATGCACCCCCTGCCATACGCCGAAAGACGCCTTGCAGGGAACGCAGGGAACTTACATAGACATAGACACGACAATTAAGAATGATTTTCACCAACTTTGTCTTCAAGTAACTGTGCCGACTTTACAAGAATTAAATGACAAATCAATCATTCGAAAGTTACAGAAACCTATTATGAGTTACAGAACTTATTACAAGGACGACAGAATAACGCAGGTGAGTCAGCAATTGAACCGAATTTTAACGTTTCAGCCAGAAAATGCTGGAATCCGAGCAAGCGTAAATCAAACTGCGATAAGACGTTCGAGGAAATCAGACAAAAGACACGGAGTTCTTGGAAATAGGTTACGTCGATTGGATGATTCCAGATAGCGGGAACAGGAAACCAAATATCCTCGAAAATGGGTCAAGAGATAGGACATGAAAAAGTACATCTCTACCGGATGACCCGCGGACAAAAGTCGCATCTCCTTTTTCTTGCCCCTTTTTTTCATTCGTTTAACAACAGGCAACTTTGACGAAATAAAGTAGTAAACATATATATTGCACGATTCCGTGACTGTAATTGAGAGCACGCCTTTGAAACTAAGGACGGTAAATAACGAAAACGAGTTAAACATTGCTACAGCCTAGCAATACCACGCCCTTCTTGCAATACAAAAGATTGAAGTTTCCTTTATAAAATAGGCAGGCTACTGATTTTGTAATTTTTCGACTCTTAGATACTCTTCAGCTAAAACTGTCCACACGAAAACTCTCAAAAGATTCTCGAAATACGCAATTCGTCGTTTACAAAATTCTCAATATTACTTCTGACTGTCGAGCGCGTAAACTGCTAAAATGTCATATTTGGATGAAATAAAAACTACGTAGTTCTTATTTCACTACAGAATAACAAATTTGCAAAAATTTTTATAATAAAACAGGAAGTAGGTTCAATTGTGAAAAGTAGTTATTTTTGCAATATTTGCCATGGAATGCCACAAAGGTACCCGCCAATCAGTTGAGTTTACTGCAATGTTGTCCACACTATTCATTGTTGGATACTAATAGCAATGCCATCATTGCACATTGCAATCTGGCAACCATCAATCAACTAACTAAATACCAACACGAAAACATTCTAAATATTCTCGGAATAAGCAAACTGTCGTTAACAAAACAGTCTAATTTTAGATTTGATTGTCTAGCGCATAAACTGCTGCATTGTCGTTCACACTATTCATTGTTGTATACTCACAACAATGCCATGAGGTGTAATTGCTATCTGGCAACTATTATTCTACTAAATAACAGGTACTTAAAATTTTAATAAATAAGCGATGGAAAACGCAAGATTCAAAAGCTTGATTTTAGATCAAAAGCAAGAGAAAAGATCTGCCGTAGCCGGGAATCGAACGCATTATAGGCTATGAAATTCTGATCTGTTCTCCTAACACCACTTTGTATGGTCGGTGCCTCGGAGAGGCCATGGCTGTGAACGATGCCGCTTAGTCGGACGAACTCACGCGCCCAATACCTACATAGTCTCCCAAACGGCATGGAGAAATGTTCTGGCGGGATAGCTCAATGGATAGAGCAACCGACCGGCAATTGGGAGTCCCGGTTCCGTCAGACTTTTTTCATGTCCGTTTCTCCTTGGGAATTTTCCGAGATGCACGACTTATCGTGCCAAGTCATCTAACCCATTTCCTTGTTTACAATGTATACTTAACATGGACTTTAACTAATGTTCACTTAAGGCCCTGGTATCATTGTGTTTTGTTAGGGTTGAAGTGAAGATTATTGCTAACCTCCCATGTATATGAATAATTAACATGGAGATTAACTATGATTTTCCCGTCACTTCTAACAAAACATTATAACACTAGCCCCTTAAGGGAACATTAGTTTAAGTCCATCTAATGCATACATTATAATACCAGGCCTAACGGTATTACGAACTTAGCTACTTTAGTGTAACTTTGCGGGACTTCTCCAGAATGACACCATAAAGAAAGACCCTTTGTGAGTTGCATAAAATATGTCGAATAAGAGCACATTTAAAATATACTTTTTTGATTTCATCGAGTGCTTTTCTTTACGGTGTCGTTAAGGTATAAATTCTAAAAAACAGTGGACAGGGGTATTTTCTGTGACTCGTTTAAGATTTTACAAAATGACGTATTTAAAAAAATTGAATCGGTAAAAAGGGTTTTGTAGCCGAAAGCGGGGCACGCCCGGGCACTCTGTGTGGGATTTGAAATTTATGATTTTCGTATCTTAAATACTCTTATTTCCGCAAAAAAATCATGCACATTTTAACCTGAGGGTGTGGGGCAGGAAAATCCCAAATTTTGCCGCGTTTGCCCTTTTTATAGCTTTGACCTTTAATTAATTTCAGAGTAAGAAAAGCCGTGGGTTGGCCGAGCGGAAAATAACGAGGTTTGGTGCTTAATTGCAATGCGACGTAAACGTGCCCCGCAGACCATGGAAATGGTACAGAAGAAGGGCTTCCACGTCATTTGACGGAGATAAATATCCCATCCTATTACTTCCGATGTAGGCTAAGTATTATATAAGTCACTCTAAGGCCGAGTTTAGCCTCAAATCTTCCATCATTAGCTCATAAGTTCTGATGAAAGAATGAGGCTTACTGGGTAAGATGAGGAGTGAGGTAATTTGTTCTTGCTTCCTTTACTGAACGAGGTTGCTATGGAAGTAAAACTCGACGAGAGTACAGCAAANTGTACTTATTATAATGACATACGAGGTTAGGTGGAAGAGAGGCCCATATGGGTCTAACCTCGCCAATAAAGAGTCTATCTATCTATCTATCTATTAACAAGACTGAGAAAAACGTCAATAAAACAAAGTTTCTTATATCCTATACAACGATATCGTCACATCGGACGAAACAAAAATGTAGATGATTACCATCATCTAAGATTGCAAAAGTGATTTTTAGTACTTCTGTGTTCTAACGGGTTAGTTTCTCGCTTTTTTGCATTGGCCTTTTCCCTGCATTGAGGGTTTTTCTCCGTAAATCTTTAATTGACGAGTATCTACCCAAATATAAATATCTTCCCAAAGTATCTACCGAAATATCCTTCATTTTTTCATTTGATACTATTTTTATTCAACTGCTTCTGACATAGTTTAAATTTATCATGAAATGACATAATGATTAGTTGGAAAAGAGGTGATTGTGGCCAAATCTTACCGAAAAGGTGAAATAAAGATAATAACAATAACAATAATAATAATAATGACGATAAAACAATAATGACAATAATAATAACAACCATGACAACAAAATAATATACTGTGACAAAATACTAATGCAAAAAATTTGTTAATCAAGATATGTTATCAAGAACATCATATTCCAGCAGCATCAACTAAAAATTACAAATAAATTTAATAAATATGCAAATGCTTAATTCACGCATAGATTATGTAATTCGATACCTATATGGGTTTAAACCTACTAAGGTTATGGCGCAACTCTCGAATGTAATACGTTTGACGGAAACAATCTAACGTTCGCCATTAAAAGAAGAATGCAGAAACTACATGATATTAAGTAATGAAACATTTGATGCCGGAGAGTAAAAGTTTCACGTTACTGATTTTACGTTCAATGAAAATGTTTTAATGTAAGCAATGACGTTCAACGTTAAAAGTGTAACGTTTTCAATATAAAGTCCAACGTAATAAATTTAAAGTTAAAGATACAATTTTCAAAGTTAGAAGTTTCGCATTTCCAGTATAAGATCGAGGCGAAAACGTTTAACGCTAACAATATAACATTTAACGTAAGCAATATAACGTTCAACGTTAAAAGTTTAACGTTGGCGATAAAAAGTTCAACGTAATAAATTTGACGTTAACAATATCAAACAATAAAAAAGCAAACAATATAACGTTCGAGATTAAAAGTTCAACATAATAAATTTAACCTCAACTATACAACCTTCAAGGTAATAGTTTAACGTACACAACATAACGGCGAACGTTAAATTTCAACGTTATCAATATAAACCTCTACGTAATAAATTTAACGTAAACGATATAACGTTCAAGTTTAAAAGTTTAACGTTAACATATAAAGTTCAAAATGATAAATTTAACCTCAACAATATAACCTTCAAGATAACATGCTTAACGTACAAAACATAACGTCCAACGTTAAATTTTACGTTATCTATATCAAATTCAACGTAATAAATTTAACGTAAAGGATACAACGTTCAAAGTTAAAGGCAGAATGAGGGAACGGGAGGAAATGTCTACAGGCGCAATAATTCGCTGCCGGGGAGTACATTGTGCCAATGCCCTTAGCAGCAGCGAGGGGAGGGCGAGCCACATTCGGAGGGAACCGGATGGGATTTCGGATTGTGCCTCACCTTCCGGTAATTGGGGGCGCTACGTTTGCGACCTAAAGGATTTAATTTGGAAGAACGAAAACGATTTTCTCGTGAGGGTCCTTGCGGAGTATGAGATTGAATCCACCTTTGGTTTCATCACATCATTCCCCTTAAGTGCTAAGCTCTATAAACCTCCCCTTTCGATTCTACAGTTAAAGGCGATTAATAGAGTCTTTCGAATCCTTCCGTAAGGATTACGTCGATTTAAGTCTTTAATCCGAAGACAGGTCGGTGTCCGCGGCCGCAACAGATATTCTTGAACGTTGAAACAGTTTGCTAACAAAGATCGGGATTTTTTCCTCGACAGAGGTCGATTGTCTATTATAAAGCAAAGCATTAACTCGCGCTGACGGATTTCAACTCCTAAAAATTACATCTGCATCAATACCCCTTTCGGCGTGTGGCAGGGGGTGTAAGCACTAAGCGTTCCAGTTACCCCTTCAGCTTATTGTCATCGCGTATCGTTCGCGGAAAGAATGAGTCCCTAAAACGACTTGTCCTCGCATCTCTTTCTCTTATTTTACGCTCATTGTCGGATCGGCCGAAGTAGCAAGGGGGTCGAATAATACCGATTACGTCTCCCGGAAATTTATCAATCAACCTCTGTCTAGTTTCTAATCTTCCTTTCAAGGATTCCCGACCCGGATCCATGAGCATTTGCGTGACACTTGATCGTAGCAATTTTAAACAAACCGTTTCGCCATCACATTTAAATCACGTACACGTTTAATCCGCTGGCTCCCATATACTCGCCGCATATTCCGGATGGGGCCTGAATAAGGTGATATGGCATCGCTCTATAACCTTTTTAACGATTCTACCTAAAATGCGCTATTTAAAAGAAGGGTTTCTAGTTGCTTTACCACAGTTATATAGGCCCTAAAGATATCGTTTGCATCTAGTTATCTTTGTGTTTAAATGAAGTCGCTTACACATACTTGTTGTCGCGTATGGTTTGCAGAAAGGATGAGTCCCTAAAATGACTTGTCCACGCATCTATTTCTCTTACTTTACGATGATTCTATTAGATATACTTTTTGTAGCTTTCAATAAGAAAAGAAATAAGGAAAGGGTTTTAGGTACTTGGCACGATAAGGCGTGCACCTATGATAATTCCCAAGGAGAAATGGTCGTGAAAAAAGTCTGACGGAACCGGGTTCGAGTCCCGGTTCATGTCCGTTTCCCCTTGGCAATCAGAAATGATCAAATTGTATGCCACTTTGAGTAGCGATATTCCTATCACGGTAGCTTTCATCTTATGACAACCGTGGACAAAGCCGAGGTTTAAAGTAAATGAAATGTCTCTGTCACATGTAATTCTAAAGGAAAAATAAAAGATATGTCATTCATGAAGAAATGGTGTTTTAATAGTGCCCAGTGCTTTTCGAATATCTGACTGGGATGAGGTACAGTATTTTACTGTATAATCAGAACGGCATACATCCATAGAAAACCCATGTTTCGGTCACATTGGGAGGAAATTTTACTTATTTATCGTATATCTTTTCTGCCATATTTATATCCATCTATAATCATCTGCCTTATTCAGGGTAGAGGAAAATGTATCTTTCATTCCCTTTCGTCACAGCCTTACTAATGGTTATAATTCATGAAAAACTTACTGATGTATGACTGATGCTGGAAAATGGCAACAATTTTGGTTTCTCCCTACCGAATAGCAAGAAAGTCTTACTTAAGGGATAATTGTGCCTCGTTTAAATACACCAGTCTAGATCAGTGAGGAAAGGAAGGGCAAATCACCTCACTCCTCATCTTGCTTGGTATACCTCATTTCCTCTCCAAGACTTTTGGTGGAGTTCAGGACGATTACTAGGTAAACAGAGCAAGGATGCAGCTATGTACATTACGAATTGTTCACGTAATTTTATATTTGGTGCAATCGTTTTCCCTTAGTTTTAGGAGTCGAACAGACGTCTTTAGCTTCCAAAATACCTTTTTCCAGAATGCTTCATGCGTTGACTATTGATCATAATGTTTAGATTTGCAGATTGTTAATCTTGTTCAATTCAATACGAAAGATTCGACTAAGACGGCTTTTCCACACGGATTGCGAAATGGGATATGAATAATCACCCAAAGAGGCCAACCCTCGAAATTCGACGCCCTACTTACGTCCATTAGCTTCGTGCAGTTGGCAGGTCCGATATTTCTCCCATGACCCACAACCGGCGTCACCATGGGAACTGGCGCGTCATCCCCCATCTTGGGCTACTCATCCAATGGGGTGTGGGCCACTTCTAGAGTCTTTTGTTTTTTTCGTCCGAAATCGAGGAGGACGAGATGTCGAAGCGATAACAAGACTATCGCGCACAATCGATCTAATCCAACAATGGTTGCCGTGGAGATGGGAACGGCGGGAGGAATACGGCTTCTTTGACTCGTTCATTATTTCACTGAAGAGTTTAACACAAGATTCTAATTGAAAATAAAGTTTAACTGGATTAAGGCAATCTTACATCTTCAAGATGCAAATCCGTTCGGTCAAAGTTCATCAAACTCTTAAAATTCCATCAAGCATTTTTCTGCCGGTTCAGTATCGACCCCATTAAGTTATAGCTAATTAAGATGTACATCATCAAAGAAGCGTAAACTTTATCTTCATTAAGAGCGGCTGGCTTTTGATTTTAACTGCTAATATCGGAAAAATATATTTTATAAAGTTAAACCGAGTAACTTCATAAGTCACTTAACATTCACTTTCCTAGTCTCTTTATCGGCCCGTTGAAATTGTTACTGGCATCCAGGGTGGTCAATAGTAGAGGATTGTCCATTTTTTTCGGCCTGAGGGCCTCGTTAAATATCACGAAGGTCAATGAGTACACCAATAAGTATACAACATTTCTCTCACGCAAATACTCAGTATTTTCGTGATGCTGTTAAGGTGCAGACCACTTGCGATTGAGATAAGCATGTACTTAACCATATGATTAAAGCTACGCACGACAACGTGGTAACATGCTGCTCAGTACGCAAATGAAGTTAAATTTTAAATTTGAGTGAAAACTAAGGGTGAGGATTGTGTCAACGCCACTGTTTTCACCATAAAGCGTATTGTCGCAAACATTCTTGATTACATCACTATTAAAGCTACGCACTACAATGGCATAAAAAGCTCCTCAGAGCGAAAATGAAGTTTCAGTCAAAACAACGAAACTTGTAAGGGTTGGGATTGCATACAGTTTACGATACGCTAAACTTTAATTACTATTGCTGTTGTTATTCTTACTGTATTGTTATGTAGTGTTTATTATTATTATCATCATCATCGTCATTGTTGTTGTAGTCGTTACCATTGGCTGTTGATGTAATTATTGGCTGTTGTTATTATCATTGGTGTTGTTATTATTGTTGCAGGAAATTCTCTCGGGTTACTAGCCGGGTGGTTTGGTGGATCACCACCGACGTTACGGCCTCACACTCTGCAGCCATCTTCAACCCTGGAGAAGAGACGTCGGTGGTGATCCACTGAACCACTTGGCTAGTAACCCGAGAGAATTTCCTCCAATCCATACGCCGGGAAAGGACCAAGTCATTATTATTTTCGTTGTTTTTATTATTGATGTCCTTTTTTATATTGTTGTTCTTCTTATTGCTGAAATTATTATTATCATCATCATATATAAATGAGACAGCCGCATATTGACTTTTCCACATGATTTTTAATATTCGACCAGTTTCGGCCTTACAGCTATCATCAGGTAAAATCTAATAACGATTATACTATCACCATCATCATTATTATTATTATGGGATATATAATGCACGATAGACAATTTTCTGAGATTGGTATTCTAAGAAGATTGGCGGGCCGCATTCTGACAACCCTGTTACGGGCAATGGTGATCAAAAGCATCGCTTGCAGTTTGTCAAATTAGCATCTGGGAAGATTATGCAGCCCTTTGATAGTTCCAGTCTATTCAGATAGGTATGTATTACACTCTAGGAATTCTCTCGTTCGTTCAAACATATGTTTAAAAATTGTAAAAAAAAAGTTTTAGCGGGTATGTTTTGGTAAAATATTATATTACAATCCTAGTTGTATAATTGGAGGTAAATAGTACGAAACGTTTAGTTTACGGATGGAAGACCTTTTTCATCAGAAGTCCGCATTCGCTGTGTGGCGGCTTAAGAAACCACTAGGCCATACGCCAAAAAAAAACGGATTTCACAGGAAAACCTTTGTGGAGATTTCTCATTTTGATTTTTACGAAACGTAATAAACGAAAAAGGGGATAAAATCATTTCAGTACCAGCATCGGTTTGAGGAAGTATCTAAAATTCCGCATCGAACCTTTGAAAACGGTTCTTCATCTCTTAAGTTACCAGAAAGCAAGGGAGTCATGCCAATAATGTACAATTTCACGAAAAATACCTGAAAATCTAGAAAATGGCAACCTGATTACTATGAGTCCGATCCCCGTTTGATTTATTTACAATAATCATCTTCAGCAATTTACGGAACGAATAAGAAATATATCCGATAATTACTGATTTTGGATTTAATTTACATAAAGTTCCGACGTGCTGGATGAGAACTTAACTTGTAACGTACAGTGCCTCCGAATGCATCTAAAACAATCTTAGAGCGATTCGTGACCTAAGGTCGGTACTGAGATAGAACATTTCGGGACATTTCCCGGAATTTTCGTCTCAGACAGCTGCTCTTCTCATCCGTCCTAAGAACGGTTGATAGGCGGTCTAGTATGTGTCATCTCGGATAATCCTCCCTTGAGAATCCCATTTTACCGACTGCTTGGCACTTTAAGGGTTTTGACATTCTTTCGCCCCCTTTCAACCTCCTAATCCCATTCTCCCCATCATTATACCCCTCCGTTGCCATTTTTCCCAGCCCCACCCCTCATCGCTACCCATCATGCCCCGCACGCGCTATTAACCAGGCTTTCATGGCCCTATACTCCCTCGCCCCATTTTACCCCTCACATATCCCTATTCAACCTTCTATGGCGGACTGCGCGCGTATTGTTCCAATCGTCTCCATGACAACCTTCCTTATGTGCCGTTCCTTCCCTTCCGGATCCCTTTCTTGGACTTACACAATTCAACTGAATCATGAAAAACGGGTTCTCGTCCTGAGTAAACAACCGAGTCAAATATATTTGTGACGTTCTCATACTGTTTTATATGCCGGATTGTTAAACTCTTCACGCCGGAAATAGTTACGGGGTACATGTTATGGTTTTCTCGCGAGAAACCGGAAACAAAATTATTTTGCACACGCAGTCTGCCTGCACAACTTTTATGACTGCATAAATTTGCAATTAAAAGAATTTTATAGAGCTATGATTCCACGCAAAGCCAGTTATTCTTGAGAGAACTGTTCCATATTTCTGTAAGGAAAATGTGACGTTTTTGCATAAATCTTGAGCATAGACGAAAAAACGATGAAAAATCGGAGAATATCATCATAATCGTGTATGATGACAAAGAAAGATGTTGGCGAAGTGAAGTTCCCATGGAAATTTGCCCCGAGTCTGTTAGATAATGGATTTACTCAAAACTAAGGACGAAAACATTCGATTCATAATCTCAATTATACGATAGATATACTTTTTGTGTATCTATCGTATTATTGAGATTATGTAATTGTATCGTATTTGTAATCGTAGCTCAATTAAAAAGTAGTTGTAGAATTACAATGAATGAAAAGACAAAGAGAAAGATGACCATGTAAGATGACATTATTATGATTATTATTATATAATTCCGCCGCAGAATGGCAATAGGTCAGGTGGCGAAGTTACAAAACCCACATTCTACAACATACATCGTACATTACATTACTACATTACCTGACGAAATTCTACAATGTTCTAACTTATGTCCACTAACTATAATAGTTTACAAGGCTTACAATTGATATTTTGTACACATATATACCATTCCGTAATACAATTGATACGTTCCGTGATAAAATTACGTAATGCATTCATTTCTACAATTTAAAATGCTATGTCTTACATATCAACATTACGTAATATTACAAAGTCACAATTGTAGCAGCTATGATATACAATTGTATTATTCTACAACAGATAAATCACATCTACAACAGCATGTACATTCAACAATCCAAACAACAAATTTGTCATTCCCTTGAGAAAGCACCCTAGTACCACCTGTCAAGAATAACTTATCATGTAAGATTTTAAGGGTTCCTGATAGGCTTTCACGGCTGCCGTAGCGGCCACGGGGCCCACCAAGTCCCCACCGTACATCACCAGGCGATCCTTTACTCATTTCACATTTCGTTATCGGCAAACTCACTCGTCTAAGTTGTTTATTTTATGAACATTCTTACACTACTTGTGTTGACATAAAGAGAGGGGTAAATTACCACGAAACAAACGAAATGGCACCAACTAGGGAATATAAAAGCACATGAACCTCCCTAAAGGTAGAACACATACGTATGTGTTTAGTTTTCCAGGAGTCATAGGAAAACTACTAACTATTTTGAATGAAAACGTCGCGGAACACATTTGAGAAGCTTACAAAAGTGGATATATTTTAACAGTAAACATAAATTCTTGAAATAAGCATATCTTACGTTCTAATTAAACAATTGAGTATATTTTAGCTACTTTTAAAGCAGTTCAACCTTCAACAGTATTAATTAATGTAATTATTTAATAATAAAAGCAATTCTTCGGTTACTTCTACAGCAGTTGGATCTATATCTTATAATAAAAAATAAAATTAATGAAATAATGCAATAATAAAAGTAATTTTCAGCTACTTTTAAAGCATTTCAACATACAGCTTATGTCAAGGAATTACATAGTGTAATAGAAGTATTTTAATAAAATAATAAAAAAAGTAAAAATAATCTGTTATAACAAAATCATTTTAATTGTTTCAATATTTATATAATAATAAAAGTATTTCTAATTAAATAATAATAATTTTCAGCTGTTTCTAAAGCAGTTCGACATAAAAATAATTAAAGTATAAAATCGATGTAATAATTAAATATTATATAAGTAATTCTACAGGTATTTTAAAGCAGTTCAATATATATTTAATTGGGCAATAGAATCAATGCAATATTTTAACGATAAAAGTAATCTACGAAAATAATCTGCAAATAAATTACGTGATTAGTTGAGAGATTCAATAAATAATTACGATTAAACGGAATAATATTTCCGGCATTGGTCTGAGGAGCCAAATATAATATAAATCAAAGATAGAATCCGTTATTAAGCAACAGACAGTAGAATGGCTTTTAAGAGATAAATCAAGCAACTCTCCAAAAGACCTTTATGATAATGTTGCCTTGGAGCATCGGTCACCATGGTTCTCACGCTTCTTTCCTTGTCAGCTGTGAAAAAAGAAATTCAACGCCAAACGAAGGGGCGAGAAATTTTTCCTCCTCTAAAGAAAAACCGAGGAATTTCAGATCAAAGAGAGAAAAATAAGTCCTTGGAAGAATTTCCGCGCGTGCGAAATCAGCCTCACCTCTTCCTTTAACGAGCACCGCTCTCTCATTCCTCGGATTCTGAGGAGAGCTCCATCAGTCGCATTAACGTCGTTTCGACACTTTAATCTCTTCCTCTTTCATTGCTTTTCGTGTTTTCCATTTTTCTTTCGTTGTCCCACTTTCCTCTCCCTTCATATCGGTTCTTTGGTATCCCTTGAGATAACATGCTGACGATATTTCAATTTCCTTACGGTTCAACTTGATAACTGTCCATCCGTCCGTCTGTCCAACTTCCTATCTCATTAAAGGTTAGATTTAGACACGCGGTAAACTGCGTTGGATTTCTAATTACTAGAAACCCTGGGCAAACTTGATTTCATTCCCGGAAGGACCCGGAGTTGAACTCCGGAGCTGAAAATGTGTTTCCGTAAGATTGCACGCGATTTTTCATTTTCGAGAACGCAAGGCTTTCTTTCTTCAATAATTAAAATACGTAAATTTGAACGGATTTCAATCAAACCATGTTCATTCGAAGGTTAAAAATGCAACCGATCTTATTCTTGCCATGTTTACACGTTTTAGAGTCCATTTTTGTAAATAACTTTGCTTTCATTTCGAAATTTAACGGAAAATTTCTACTTTCTCTGCACTTGCTTCGGCAACCGTCATTGTTGCTTCTGAGGAATAAACAAGCATTAGAAATAAGGGCTGAGGGAATGACGTTCTTTTCTATTTAATTTCTGTAAGCGTCTGTAGCAACCAAACGTTATTAATAGCAACGTAAATATTTACAAATAAATTTCCTGTTATTTAAATGCGCTGAGAATGTAAAAGTATGTAATACGTTTATGCGATAAAAATGAAGTTCAGTTATTCTCATAGAGTTGAAACATTCTTCCGAGTTAAGTTAAACGAAACTTTAGAAGAATATGTGAAATAATACGAAATTCCTCGATTCCTTATAAATATTCCTTTCTGTACACAGCAAGAAAGAGACAGCCAACATAAGATGTTAAAGCCACCATAAAATGTTGGATGGATAGCAATGGAGCACACACCGTGCTCTCATCAAAGCCTCAGAAATCGATGAAGGGATTGTTCTGTCCAGGCAACTCAATTGTTTAGGGCAACCTACCGCCAATTGGGAGATCTGGGTTCGTGTCCCGGTTATGGCAGACTTATATTCCTTTGTTTCCGCATCGAAAATTGAAAAGTACATCCCTTCGTAAGTCCAATATTTACAGATCATAAAAATAATTCACGCACCCTTTTTCTATCTTTTAAACGTCGGCTTTTTATGTGAAAAGACGTGCCCACATTTCCTCCAAAGATATATGAATATTACGTTACCAGGGCAACAGGAATTCTTTGGATTCGAAAAAGCAGCTCAAATTGTGAAGTTGCTACGGAAACAAAAAATAAGTTTCTGTGTTTAAACAGAATCTTTCCGGTATCTTTCTTCATAAGTGTATCTCTTTGAATAGATGGTTAAATATTTCTTCATATTTTTTTCGACGTTAAGGAAAATAAGTTTATTTTATTAAAGTATTTTTTCCTTTGTTGTTTTCATTTGCTTTCTTTGGATAAGAATATGTATGTGGAATAAATGTATTAAAATTATAGTATTATTATTGTTATATAAAATTTATTATCACTATTGATATACAA
>KZ308290.1:697237-888616 GCA_000376725.2 Ladona fulva | reverse complement strand
ACATTTATCAATAATCACCCGATTCAGTAACTACAATACTTTACAAGCCTTACAATTGAAATTTTAAACAGATAAAGTTCCATAATACAAATGAACAAGATTTCATTTTTACAATTTTGAAAAGTTACATCTTACGTATTAAAATTACATAATGATACAAGTCTTTGCTTCAGTAAAATGCTTCACTTATCCCCATCTTCACATTACTCCATTGCATTGGATCGCTATTTTATTGGTTCTTTGTTCAAAAGCCGTCTTTATTGCTTCTTCTTTTCATCCTTCTACTCCCCATTTCTTACTGACAGATCTCTTGGTTCTTTTAAATCTAATTTTGCATTTGGCTAGCATGGTCACTAACTACGTCTGGACCTGGGTAGCTGTGGCATATATAAACATCTACTCATATGATATAAACATGGATGAAAAACTTTTTCCATCAAACATACTCTTTTGAAATTTTTTTAAAGGAATGCATAAAATTCAAATCTCTTATATACATCTGAGATAAAAAAACTCAATTCTGCGACGCAATGGTACAGAGGGCGAGAAAAAAGCGCTTACGCAGAAAGTACATCGCCGCCTTAATCCTGAACGAGCGACTCGTTCTGCAACAGCCGCCCTCTGAATTCTTAATGCGGAGCCACCGAAGATACCTGCGACCCCTATAAAAAACACAGCGCCGATTCAAGCAAGCTACGGCTCTTTTTATCATGAATAAGAGAAACGTCTTACCGCTTACCAGAGGAAAAACGCACACAGAGAAAGACAAATTTCATTTGAGAAATTCTTCTGCGGCAAAAGGCTTCCGAAACTCCCTACACACAAACGGATATCTTATTGATCTAAAGTTTGTAGATCTAATTTTCAAGAATAACAATAACAATAATAATAGTGTAATATATTATCAACTATCGAAAGAAATATATTTCAATTTTATGTACCAACATTGATCCATACGTTACCTACAAAAATTTTAATTACTTAAAATCAATAAGAGGGGTTATAACTAAGCCGAAAGAGTGACTTTTATAACTGACAATTTGAATACTTATGTAGGTACGTAGATAATACTTTACTTTTAAAAAATGTCTTACACATATAATGGTAATTTTGTACCATGAATATGAGACGGATGCAAATGACTTTGTTAAACATTTTCGCATTACTGACTCATACTAATGTGCCCTTAAGCTAGCTGCAATGAAATTAGCTAATTACCATATCCCTAGTATCAATGAACTTCACTCGAAAATAGCATTAAATAAATATCCAACTCGGCACCCGCCGACAAACCTTTTATGGCTTGGCAGGACCCCATTGGGTTATGGTACTTTTATTCAAGATATTTAATTGTATTGCATTATTAATTTGATTCTTATTATCATTACTATTATTGTCATTGTTATTACTTTTATGGTTATTGCTGTTATTATCACTACTGTTATTGTTGCCGTTGCCGTCACTATTATTATTATTATTACCATCATAACTAGACTAAGAGCAAAATGAAAATTATTCGAAACATCGAGATCATAAACACCTCTGTGCTTAGCACTGCGTTAAAGCAACTCACTGCATATACGTAAAATCGATTGCCACATGATTTTTCAACGGAAATTAAAAGTGAATTCAAACGTTAATTCAACGTAATCCCCAAAATGCATTCCAAAACATACTCATATAGGATTTCAATTTCCATCGAAAACAAGAAAATAAAGGCACCAAACCGTTTACATTGCCGCGGGCACTGTCCGTTTGAACTGTCGATTTCACCCGTTCGAACTGGTAAATGAAAACACGACGCAGACTTAACACATGAATAAACAAGTGACGGCCAAATCGGGCGTATCCATGGCGACGGATTTGATCTGGAATTACTGTATCGAAAATACAGCGCTAAAAGCAGAGAGGCGATTCCTCATCGTATTATATATATTTTCCGAAGTGTCCGTCCGTCCGTCCGTCTGTCCCCCACCCTTTCTCAGAAACGGTTAGATTTAGAGACTAGGTAAACTGCGTTGGATTTCTAATTGCTAGGGCAAACTTGATTTCATTTAAGGAAAGACCCGGAGTCGAATCCTGGAGCTAAAAATTTGTTTCCGTAAGATTGCACGCTATTTTTCATTTTCGAGAGTGCAAGGCTTTATTTCTACATTAGTTAAAATACCTAAATTTGAACGGATTTCTATCAAACTTGTAAGTATAAATAGTCACAAAGAGGTACTTATAAAGAAACCGGTAATTAAGTATGATATTTTTCTTTTTCTTTAAGCTCAACACCCGATTTGTCACCGTAACTACAAATACTACAATACAGAAAAATTGTCTCCTCTTCACAACGTCTATAATTTATGTTTACTGTTACGTTCAAATGAAACTAAATTCCCAATTTATTCTTATGTGAAACTGAATTGACCCGGATTCAATAACTACATTGGTTGTCAAGGCGATGGTACTTTTATAACCGCTCAATGTTACTAAATTTTCATCTATTTTATCAACAAGTCCCGCAATTTTCAATCCAAAGCGATATTCTTTGAGCAAAACGAGATTTTTTATTTAATTTTTTACTTCTTTTGGTGCTTCTCTCGATTTCTCACGTACACTATTTCAAATCTTATATCTATAATAAATAAAAAAACCACCAAATGATAAATTATACTAACTTTATACTTAAATAAATCAAGTACCACCTAGCGGTAGATCGTGCCGCTGAGTGGAAGCTACTCGCTTTGTTCACAAAAGCAGTGTGGAAGAGACAAGGCATGGTAGTTCATTACTTAGAAATCTTGCCCGGAAATTGGGAGACCTGGGTTCGAGTCCTAGTCACGTCGCTATTTATCACACCTGCTATTCCTTAAATGAATTGATCGATAATAATTAAATTGATAAATAACCACAATTATTTAGTCAAACTTTTTTTAATGTTTCCTACAAATTCTAATAGAATTATTAACTAGTTTTTATTTCATTGTTACAATCATCTAATTCAAACTAATGATAAATATTGTAGCTACACTGTATTTATCAATATATGTTAAGTCCGCCATTAAACCAACCATGCATTCAGATGTAGTTAAAATTCTTCTCCATATTCTTTCAAATTCCTATACTAAATGGTTATCGCCACAGGCTTTAACGCGGGATAAGTTCCGGATAACCATTAAGACCACGATTTTTTCGCCAAGAACCGCATCAGGTGCCCATGGGAAGGAAACGCTAACGACCTCCACATACACTCGGATCAATCGCAATAGAATGGGGAAAATCTTAAACACGGCTACATTTGCGGCGCTAGTATCGCCCCCCGGTATCCATGGGAACGGTAGAGAGCAAAAAAAAAAACTAGGGCTATGAGCGCCTGTACTTTTGCGTATTTTTTCGCCCACAACGTATCCCTTTTAGTCGCGACCGGAGTCATAAATCACAGAACTAAGGCATTAATATCCCATTGTTGGTGGGGCGAATGGGAAAAAAAGCGGAAACGAGAAGTGACGAGCGAAAATGGTGGAGGGAAAAAATTCACTCGTCGAGGATGCGCGGAGATGAGTAGAAAAAACCAAAGGGACGCGAAATTTCTCATAATTTGGAGGAACAAATTGGACCAAGGAGGAGATAAATGAGTGTACTTGCGAGGAATCTAACGAGGAGATTTCAATCAGCGTCGCCCGGGAGGGAGGGAAAATATAGGCGCGGTTGGCGTGGTGATTCCCGCTGAATTTAAAAACAGCTGCTAACTGAAGTGATGTGTTTCACGTGGTGAGAACGAGTTGGACCTATTGAGTGTAAGATTTTGAAGCGAGAATTCTCGAAGAGCGACAATAATCGTATCAGAGAGTGGCAGAATTGTTAAAGGACTTCGACAGCTTCAGTGTTCAGGTTCGCGCCGGGAATCGAACCCGGGGCCGCTTGTTGGAGAAACCCTCACGAATAACGTAACATGGGGTGCCCACATCCGCAATATAAGTGGACGACCACTAAGAAACTCGGATTCGAGAATAGTAGATAGGAACGAAGAATAAGTCCGTGAGCGATTTTACGTTGCGTTGGTCAGGTCCCACCTTGAATATGCGTGTAGTTTATGGGACCCTGCAGAAAAGTTATTCGAGAATTAGAAAAAGTACAGCGAAAGGAAATACCACACCAATACATCTCTATCTAGCTGTACTTATTAGTTTATTCTTATCAAATTGACAGTCTATTATATCGTATGTACATACAGCTTGTGCGAATTATCTTGTATCTATGTTTAATGGTTCGTTTGGATGCTTCTAGATTTAAGTTAATTGTAGTCAAATGTTTTTGGCTATTAGTTATTTTATTATCATGTAATCCTATGTCATCCTATGGTGTTCGTTAGTCATCACAAATACCTAGGAATTACGCTCAGCACTAGTTTTTACTTCAAAGAGCATATTCGAAGCGTTATAAAAAGTAATAGGAAAAACAAACGGGATGCAAAGGTTAGCCAGTAGGATTCTGAGGGGATATTCATCAAGAGTAAAGGAAATAGCACACTTTTCCTTAATTCGACCTCTCCTCGAAAACTGCTGTGCAATTTGGGATCCTCACGAAGTAGGATTAGTCTCCGATCTTGAGATGGTTCAACGTAGAGTGGCTAGGTTTGTCAAGGGAGATTTTAGATTCGACAGTACTGTTTCGGCTATGATAGAATCCCTCGGGTGGACTTCTCTTAGGGATAGAAGACTTCACCGGCGTACGTTCTTCGAAAAATTTATCACCACAGATCTCATCGACGAGATAGCTGATATTGTTATTCCGGTTAACAACGTGCGTGAGCTCCGAGAGAAAACTAAGAGGCGATTCAGGTAAGTGATTGCCAGGATGAATACATACATTCATGCATACATAGGACTTTATTTGGCGAAATTGGCGGACGGATAGTTACATC
This sequence comes from Ladona fulva, assembly GCA_000376725.2. Taxonomy (NCBI): domain Eukaryota; kingdom Metazoa; phylum Arthropoda; class Insecta; order Odonata; family Libellulidae; genus Ladona; species Ladona fulva. Next base: position 883,704 of record KZ308290.1, on the reverse strand, counting down.
TGGTCGTTTTTCCCTCGTAGTATTAGATAAGCTAATAGCAGTTAGGGTGTGAGAAGATTATCCGTGTTTTTACACCCCCTGCTACGCGCAATCGGCGGCTTGCGGGGTTTAAATGTAAATGAAACATCTGTAGGTATTAGATGGAAAAAAGGGGCAATTTTGGCCTAAACTCACCCCAAGAGCAAAATAGGGTTGATTTAAGCCACGTTTTATCAATACTTTCCCTTCAGTTTAACATATATATATATAGTTATACATATCTACTTGGCGACGTCTATGAATATCTATGCCAAGTTTAAACCATATTTAAATATATATCGAGAAGATATCAGTATCAAATTATAGATTTCGTTGAAATTCAAGCGCAAGTTACGCCGCTAGGGAATGTAATGAGATTTAGTAAGAATCATTTCCATTTCATATGGTGAAAATAATTCCGTAGAGGACGCTGTAAACACAACTGCGGCTTCATGCTTGTCAGAACATCAGGAGAATTTCGTCGCCAAATGGAATAACCTTTTCAGTTGCTTGAAAGGGGGAAACTTCTCACATGGATCACCCAAATGGAGCCGAGATGACAACCGCATAATGGACACAACTTCCTCGACGTGATAAAGCATAAATGACTCCCACCACCTTCGCAGATGTTTTCGTGAAGTTTTTACCGAAATAAATGGCCGTTTTCCGCCGAGAAAATGGTGATGGATGACAGCTGGAACGAGGTGACATATTTAATGTCTACCATCCCACATTTGCATTAACGCTAAATTTATTTCTCATCTCGTGGAGAGGGGTAACCTGGTAACCATGGCTGTTTACAGTGATACAGTGCCTAGGATACGGAGAAGGATCCTAGTCTAACCTATACGTTAGTATGTGTTTATGGCAGCACTCACGTACAAAAAGCCAACGGAAAAAGTAACCTGCTTTTAGATACAGCTAAAATAAAGGGGTGGAGGAAAACCGACGTGTGTAACTAGTGTAATATCTATTGCAACTTCCGAAACGTACAGAGGAAGGAAAAGTGTAAAAAGAACCACGAAAATCATTAAAAAATTAGAGAATGAAAAAACATGTACCTGTCTCGGATTTCCCGCCACAGGCGTAGTATATATCCCGGTTGTTAAATGTGGTTTCCGAAGAACTTTTACATGGCACACTCATGCGTTAACTTAAAACCCCCTGCTACACGCCGAAAGGCGGCTTGAAGGGTTCTTATGTAGATGTAGATGTAAAATTCGCGGAAAGTTAAACTATACCTTTCGTGCACTATGGATTCGGATTAATGGAGAAGAGAATTTTAAGTAAAACAGAAAAATTTTAATATTTTCGCTAGGAAAGTCCATTGGACAAATCTAAAATAACATTCCTGTTTTCTCAGTCCGCTAGGATTCTGACGAACTAGCAAACCAGAGTAATCCGCGCGGCTTACTTAAGTGTGCCGCAGAGAGAAGTCGAGCACTGACCTAAAGCCCGTATGACACGGTCGAATTTATTGGCCAATAAATTGCCCAATAATTGGCACAAGAAAGTAGCCCAATATTGGGCGATCTGTTCAGCAAGATGAGAACAATATTGGCAACATTAATGCTCAAATGTCCCGCACGAGTACGCCACATTCCACATTATTAAATAGTGTAACGCGCGGTTCGGACAGCCTGATTTCGGCGATCCTCAAGAGGGAATAATGGGGTAAATCACGAGGGTTGAGTAGGTTTTCAATGGGTTTATTACTTCTGCAACATACAGCAAACCCCCGGTGTTCCTTCAAGCCCTCCTTAGCCCGCGTCCTTCCACCGACTGCCCCCAAAAAAGGGACGCCTCCAAACCGCAACCTCAGTCCCTGTGCGGCGTCACCCACCAACATCTGCTCCTCCAGATATTCCCAAGTCTCGCCTTTCTTCTAGGTCGTTGGCATATTTATGCTCCTTCGAAAATATGCGGAGACGAGGAATAGTTCCCAAGCTCTCTTACACAAACCACTTACTTACACCNAATAGTATGAATAAGCAACGCAAAACTCCTTCGTCCAGATTTTCGAATAATATTTCGAATTATCTTCAAAAACTAACGTGCCACTCTCCTAATCCGGTACTGGATGTTTCATGTCTTTCAGAACAAGGAAGAACCGAATGTTTTCATGTAGCTTCTTGTTTTGGACACTAGGGCACGGCATAACTCACTTCTGATTGGAGATTGGCCAGAGAAAATAGAACATGCTCTAATTGCCAGATTGGGTGAGAAATTGGTCGGGAAATTGGGGTATTGGAATTGGGTTGGAAATTGGCATGTGGCAAACGGTACACAATCCAATCTGCAATATATTGGCCAATATATTGGACCGTGTCATACGGGTTTAAGCCATAGAGAGAGGTTTATTGGTTTCGAGCGGAAATAACGACTGTAGCGCTGCAGTGTGAGCGGGAAAGTGATAACTACTGAAGTGCACCACCGGGTGCATAAGATTCGGGGGCAGAAGTGTATCACCAGATATTTCTACATTTCGTAAAGAGAAAGAAAAATGGAACACGGCTGTTAATGAATTAGAGATTTAAAAACACTCCGCAAGTCGTACGATGGAAGATGGAACTCGCGTTCGGAGGCAAGCGGAAAGTTCCGGATTACAGAATTCTGGAATCACCCTATGTGCATTCCGGAAACAATGTCTCCATTCTCAAGGGGTCCACAATTGGAAAGAATCCTCTTCATTCAGAGTTCCATCTTCCGACATAAGCCTCACGGAGTGGTTTTAAACATATAATTGTTATTCATGCTCATATAAAGATCAAAAAGGAATCAAAATTATTTGCAACTCGTTGGATATACAATATATATTATTTTTTAATGTTACTCCTACAGCGAAATACATCCTTTGTAATCTACTAGAGAGACAGTAATTCTTATTCCTTAAACATGGACATCCAATACTGCAAGGATCCTGCGAGCCGTACGAGGATCTAGAAATATTTCGGAGATTCCAATATAACCTGATTGAGTTAGACCTAGCAAACACTTCTTTCGATAGACTTCGTTTACCTAATCCAATTTAATCTTAACAAACATAAAATAAGGTGTCTGTTGCTATTCATGTTTGTTGACCAAAATCTGAGAACAGGGCATTTCCCAAGTTTAACCATCCTCTCTGCAGAGGTCATGGGATAACTTGAATGTATATATTGGTTCCCGGTTTCCAAACGAGTCAAAGCTTCTCTTATGAAAAACACGAAAGAATTACTTTGCAAAAAAACAGGCTTTATTTTGTTATCAAAACTAAATGTATGCTGTGGTACGTAATTACAGTAAAAATCTGTTAACATGAAATGTAGGGGATTAACCAATACATTTCGCGTCTAACAAATTCCGTGATAACAAAATTCCTTAGCAACGCAACTCGCCGCACTGAATTCCATAGATACGAGTATTTATCGTCCCTTATATAGAAAAAACGACATAAGTTGACATTTTTTAAATAGTAATAAATAACTTTTAATGAGAGAACTCAAAAATATAGCTATACAAACTCAGCTATTTGTAAAGTAATAGCTAAAATTTATCAGCAAAACTCAACTGCTCTTACAGAACCAAATTTTTATTTTTATTGAAATCCTACGAGAAATGCCATTTCTTGTCGCCCAAAAAAATCACAGTAGTATTACTAAAAGTGTACGGACAATTGAGGTCATTTTGCACACATGGGCTCCCACCGGGAATCGAACCCGGGACCATTATCACCAAAGGCACACCCGTTACAAACTTGGCTGTTGAGGGAGCCTAAGTAGATTTATGTGGGAAAATCTTTCCAGCGAACCATAAAATGTTTACATACTAACCGTTGCTTCGCGTAACTGTTCCGCTTTAAACGGATACGTATTCGTTAATTGTTCATTGTTTAGACATTAATTAATTTATTGATTGTTTGTACATTGTTGAACATTGTTCGTACATTGTTGAACATTGTTCGTACATTGTTGACTGTTTGAATATTGTTCGTATTTTGTTTATCGTTTGTATATTGATGTATACTTTTCCGTTAAATGTTTAATTTGATTATTGTTTGTACATTAATTAGTATACTGTTTGTTTATATATTGTATTGTATATTTTTTACTGTTTGTATGTTGTTTATCATTTGTATATTAATGTATACGGGCAGTTATAGGAGACAAAACGGACCAACACTACACCTCTTTTTAACCGATACTTCGTGCTATCCGCTTTCGCATCAACCGGCTTCCTTTTTATATATTCATGTATGCAAATCAACGCCGATGATCAATCCATTTTATAAACCGGTGTCATTTCGAGATTAAGATGAATTCCACTACATCTTGAATAGAAAGAGATTAATCGTTCTCGGATTTTTATGGGAGGGAATTCCACGCATAAAAGCTTCTGCACCATCATCATTAGCTCCGCCTTTCGCATCTCAAGACAAACGCCTCTCTTATGGGCATTTTCCGTGGCTCATTATTCTTCCTACTTTTCAGCCGTAAAAGGTATTAAAGGAAATTCAGAGGGCGCGCCGTTAAGAGCTCGGTAATTTCCGCAGAAAAAATGAATTCGGTACATTAAGACGAAACCCACCTCGAGATTTCGCTGCAAGTGCCAACGAGGATTTTTTCAACCTTTCCATTATATTCGAGAGACGCGGGGTGAATATAAAACTTCTTTCAAATTTGAGGCTCGAATTTCTTGGAAAAGCAAACGTAGCCGTTAATGAGAAAAAAGGTGTCAGAGTAAATGTAGTTCTAGATTACGGTGGGATTCGCATCAGAAAATGAATACATAACAACTTAACTGTGAACAAAATCTTTAAATTATTTAATTAACGACTAGTAAATTCCCCCGTCAAGCATGACGGAACTTAATTTAGTTAAAAAAATGTATCTATTATTGTATATATCTGGTCCTGCTAAGCCAAAAACAGTCCGTCGTAAGACCATAATAAATCTATATAGTTCTCACGATTTGACGGTTTAGTTGATCCTGGACTAATTGGGATAATTCATGAAATCAACATTCAACAATTACCTTGATCGTCAAAGGGGATGGGTTGTTTATTTTAGAAAAATTTTACGAATTTTCCGTGTATTTTATCAAAGTTCTCACAATTTCGGATTTATATGAATGTTTCACGACTAAAATAATAATGTATGATCATTTTCCTTTCTTTTGACACTTGTATGAATTTCGTAGGAGCATTATTTCTAATTTAATTTTGTAAAAGAAACAACCTCTGTAAGTCATGAAAACGAACTTCACGTTCATCTCTTATGGAAACGTGTTATGGGCTCCTGGGTTCTAACCCGGGCCTTTACAGAGATGAGAATAGATTTCCTGGGGGTTTCAGCATTGAAGAAACACAATGCAGTTTGTTTCAGATCTCAAGCCATTTCTGAGATAGATAGGGGGACGGACTGACGGACGGAAATCGTCGAAAATATCATTCTTTTGAGAATTAGATGTTTACAGTCGACAAATTTTAAAATAATCTGGAGAGAATTTACTATTTCGGCCTCGACTTTTTGGCAGTTCAATAGTAAATCAGAATTTTACCATTACCACAGAAAGTTTATTCTACTAATTAGAAGCAAAGTTAGAACAAACTTTTTGTGGTGTAAGTAAATAACTCTATTATTCAATTTTCTTCATAACCTGAGGAGGTTAGTGATTGTAAAGTCCATTTTAATTCCCAACCTTCTGTGGTATACGTAAATAAGTCTGTTATTCAATTTTCATCATAACCTGAGGAGGTTAGTGATTTAATGTCCACATTAATTCCCAACCCAAACAATTCGTTAACAGATTCTTTAACTCGAATAATTAATTCGTAATGGACACTCACTGTTATTGCAGCAGTACTGGAGTGCACATAAACCCTGCAGTTCACCACAAGGCAATCAGCTATGCTGAAATACCACTTTTAACAGTATTCAGACGTATATTTACAGGAAAATGATTTTTACCTTAAACATTTCCTTTACTGAGTATTATTTAGCACTTAATATTCTTCGCAACCTAAGCAATATTTTCCGAATACCTCCCAAATGACAGCTTCCAGGGTATGTAACTAGACCTCGTCCTTAAAACACTTCGACGCCACAATTTTAAAGTTTGCGTGACATAGCAGTTCCAATCACGCATGAATTAAAACGTACAGGAGAGAAAATCTGACACCTAACAGAACGTCTTAACAGATTTTTTAATCCGAAACGATTTTTTCACGCAATCGTACTAAAAATGATTATTCTACGGCAGGTTTCATTAAGTTTTCATCTATTTGACGTGTTTTAATATTGCAATTTCCAGTGCGGATATCAAAGAACGTATAACTAGAGCGTGTTGCAGGAAATATAACTCACGGAGCGATAAAACTAATACAATCGTGCTCTGATGGAATTAAAAAACAATAAAGTCGTGGGCTTTTTAATTTACAATTTCACGTTCAGGAATGCTCTCTTGGAATCCAATTTTAACGTGACTAGCTGAAACAAGAAGCTATTTTCGCATATTATTAGCAAAGGCGTTATAAATATTTGAATTACGCGATTTCGGAAGTAATCATTGTTAATATTTTACAATTTTTGCACGCATTTTCAAGCGTAAATTTTCCTTACAAATCTCTAATCGGAGTTTACGAAATATTTATTCAAAGATAAACGGAAGAGAAAAACATCGAAATTACAGGGACTCGAACCCAGGTTTTCCAGGAGCTTTACCTCATTATCTCCTTTGCTCAATGGCCAAAGATTACGCCGCAGCAACCGAAGACTTTGTTGATAGCAACGCAAAAAATAAATGGCGGTGAAACATTGCAATGGCTGATGAATACATCCAAGAAACACGTCTTAAAAAAGCAGTTAAAGAATACATTTGCGGAATTCAGATTGAGAGGAAATAAAATGAAGTCTCTCTACGTGTCTCCGCATTAAAGATTGAGAATAGGACTGAATCATGAGAATTGCTCCCGACAGAAAGCGCCGCGATCGCTTTAATTGGTTTCCCTCTCGCTTTCCTCGACAAAAGAGCATCGGTGTGTTGAAATTTGAAAAGGATGCGTACTTAATGGAATCCAAAGGGATGCGATGCTCAGTGAATTCGGTGCAATTTTGGGAGTGGAAAAGGGGGCGGGCGAGTTAAAGCCAAGTGGATAAAACGTTTCCTGCTTCCCTGATGGAAAATTTTTGGTCTCTGTAGCGCACGATAGAAATATTACATCTTTCCTGTAATTGTGCCCACAATCTTCATTAGCTGGCAAAGGACTTGGTCTGATGACTGAAAGATTCCTCATCTCCTCCACCACGACCAAGAGCTTTGAGGAAGAAATTAGGCTTACTATAGAGGAGATGAGGAGTGAGGTAGTTTCCCCTTCCTTTTCTCACTAACTAAGAATATTGCTATCGAAACGTTCAGCAGAGAGCAATGATCATAAAATGATCAAGTTTCAAAACAAGCAGGAATTACCGAGATAGATCCCATTATTCAGCATAACTCATACCTCACTAGTTTCCATACTATCGCGGCTGTAAACTAAACTGACTTACTGCCATCAATTCTTGATGAGACGAATATTTCAATCGTATTTAGGTATATCATAGAGTGAAATGTATCTTTCATTCACGTTCGTTTCAATCTTGCTGATGACTTTGAAAATATGCTGCAGAGGTATGACTGATCGTGAAAAGTGGTATTCTCTCTAGCTAATCCTCATCCGATGCTATAAAAAAGTTATACTACCTCACTCCTCATCTTGTCTAGTAAGCCTCATTCCCTCCCAATGGATTCTGATAGCTGATGCAGGAGGAGATGAGTGTTTTAACTGATTTCGGGCTGACTGTGATACGGACAAGCAATGATTATTTATAAACCGACAGAATTTAGTCCCAAGTTTGAGATTTTCAATAGATCGTCAGCGCAAAAGAAAATATTAAACTTACGAGTTCAAATTTAGGGTTAAATGTGTGAGCTGTGAGAAACATTTGAAAACACGTTCAACATTTTAGAATTAATTATTAACTAGTTTAATAGAAGCAGTGCGAAATACGTTACTAGGATAATTATGAAGTGTGAGATATTTTCATAAGCAGTTTATTTGATTAAATTAATATTTGAAGTCAAAAAGACGTACGCAGAAGTACGCGGAGGCATTCACTGTTACCATAGTATCTCTTTCACTATTGTTGCATTAAAATAGAGATTTAAAATGGTCCCTACGCCATTAGCATAACGGCATAGCAACTGTAACCACAGTTATAATATTAGTCATAGTAATCGCTTAAGTTATTTTACCAATAGTTAGTAATAATAAAGGGTTAGATGTAAGAAGTCTAAATAATAATAAAGATGTTTAAGGATTAAAGGAAAGGAAGGTGTCTTAGTAGATTAAAAACCTACGGAAAATCCCAAAGGAATAACAAGTGTGAAAAATAGCGACACGACTGGGACTCGAACCCAGGTCTCCCACTTTCCGGGCAGGTATTCTAACCACTGAACTACCGTGCCGCGTCTCTCTCACATGTTTAAGTATTATTATTACTATTTAAATCGTAAATCATGACTGTACCAATCTGCTTTGAATTGAAAGATAAATATTAATTGTTTGGTAATTATACTATACTAATTTGAATTCATAATTGCGCGTAATTTTATATAATATTCTATATTATTATTATTTATTATTCGCGGACCCGACTTATAGGTAAATTTTGAATCGCAAATTAGATTGACTGCGAGCCGAATTCAGGCTGGTTTATTTTTCGTTTTTCTCTCGTATTTTTTCTGTACAATATCCATTCTACTTATAATCTGTTGCATTTTTGCATTGCACTTATCGTTTCCCATTTAAATGATTATTATATAAAAAATTATTATGACTTATTTTTGCCATATAACCTCACGTGACAAGTAGAAGGTGGTAGGCTACTTTAGACATGATGCTTGGGGTTGTAGTGAGGAAAAGTTAAAGAGAAGATTAGGCGAAAGACATCGGATCTTGATGCTCGGGCTAAAGATGCTGAAAGTTGGTCGTGTAGAGAGGAGAGGAGATAATGAAGCAAATGAGGAAGAAGATTGGAAGATAGGGAGTTTTAAAGAGTCGGAGAGAGGATAATTAAAGTTGGGAAATGCAACGGTTCGTGGAAATTTATGTTTCGTGGAAGTACGTACGACCTCCACCGTTGCTAATCAAACTTTTCCTCTGACTCTATTGCTTTCAGTAAATTTTCTGCAGAGTTATTAACTGTGACAGCAATTGAGCTGGATAACAAAGTTTGTGAAAACTTTCCAGAAAAACGTTTATCAACTAACGAGTCTATGGTTAGAAAAATGCAAGACTCTAATATTCTAATATATACCTAGGTACTACATTAGGTGCCATGTTATTAATGAATAATGTTAACATAAGGCAGAAAAAAGATTTGGCCTTCATTCATAGACAAGCATATTCGCGAGTGAAAATTCGCTCAGCTACAAAAAAGTCTTGCTTCCCATATTTCGGAAAACTTCGGAAATTAACACAGTAAACCATGCTATACCGTAGTCTTATCGTTTTTAATCATTTTGGAAGATAATGATCCACAAATTCTTTAAAAAAAGAAACGTTTCCTTTAATACACATTTTTTCCATTGAAAACGTTGAAGTGTCCACTAATAGTCCTCTAAATAAAATTACATTATATTCTTTCTAAGGGGCATCAAAATGTTATCGAGGCAACATCTATTCTTTTGAAATTATTGCAAGAAAAGTACATGATATTAACAATACAAAGGCAGATTATGATACAAAACTCTCTAAAAAAAGAAAATTTTATATCTATATAGTTAAGAAACCACAACAAAATCTACAAATATAATTTCACAATCTAACATGAAACTTTGATTGGAGATGAGTAGATTTTCAAGCAATTGACCTAGGAATCCTTTTCGGTAACGGGGATTTGAAATTTCTTACATTTTAACTACTTTAATTTCGAAAACATTACTTCCAAATACTATCCAAAATTCACCTGATGCATCTTATTTGAACGGACAGAGCGTGTCGTTTTGCAACTGTAGTATTCTTTCTTAGTTTTGAAAGAATTAAATGATAACTAATCACGTTTCTTATGTGACAGTGATAAAAAGTTCTCAATTATAGGAAAGAGTTTATCTATTCCTACGATAAAAGATTCAATAAAAGTTCTGCAAGAGCTTTCCATCCTCAGTTTATTGATTTGTGGTCTTTTTTCGATACATCCATTCTCATTCCCCTTTCTCTTTGTTACAGGTGAGTACGAGTGTCCTCTCCAAAGCCATAAATGCTGTTTGAGATTCCAGAATGGATACGGTGAAGTATTTGCTTTATGTCCTAATTCACTCCCTTGAAAACGAAATCAAAGACTTTAGTCCCAAGTATTGGACACATAGATGCCCTACTTTCTAAATTAGTTTTCTTTTGGGGCTCACTTATAGCTAAGTGGGTAGCGCGTTCGCCTTTGGTGAAAGCAGTCCCACTCTGTCTTTCTCTGTCGGAACCCATACGGGTGTGGAAGCACTTTTAACAAACCTGATACTGATCAATATTTGTAAACATTAAGAAAGGGTACGGCAATTTTTTACTAAATGTTTCTTCAGGGATTCGATACCTTCCGTCGTAGAGCATTAAATCCACTCATTATCAGACATCGCATTTTAGAGGTTGTAAGGTGAGAGTTTAAAAAAAATAATGACATTTGACTGCTTTAAATGTCATTCAAGAAACCGCAGCCATTCCTCGTTAGAATTTTAACAGCTTTTTATCGGAAAAAGCGTTCTAGGTGTTGATTGGGGGAGAGTTTTGAGAAACGGATTGCACTATTTTTAAAAGTGGCATTAAATCTTTACTGAGCAAAATACGCTGAACATAGGAGGAACAATTTTCAGAGGTGTACTACAACGTACATAAATATATATTCCCTCACACTTTTAAATTGAGTGGTAGTAGTATTATTAAAAGTGCTTCGACTGCTTAGATCGTTTCGATCGTAGGCCCCCAGGGAATCGAACCCGGGACCGCTTCCACCGAGGTCGAACTCATTGCCCACTTGGCTATCCACGGAAACACGCACTTTTACATTGATTCCCTGTAAGAGAAATGGCATTTTTTTATTTATCCGCAGATTAGGGATTGAATACCAAAATTTTAAACTCTCACTCATACCAAGAAATTTGCTTGAAATTGAGCAACGTACTCTGAAAAGGTATGATTCTATCTAGAATAGAATACGTAGACCCAGGGTGTACTGGTGCCACGAGCAGGATGTCACGTAGGCACCATTTCCAATTAGATACTTGTAAAATTACTTAAAGCCCATTATAATAGACTTTCTTATTTTTCTGGAGAGGATGTTTGGTATTCCTCGAAACGAATCTAATAAGTATTTTTATTACGGTAAAACAAATCCAAAGTATTATCTCCATGATGATTAAATTCAAGATAAATGGTTTTTATCGAAATCGATAGCCCTACCGCCATACATTGATGAATGAAATATTTATCATTTGTCTTTTGCTTCGGAATGGAGATAAATGTATCTTTAATACACTTCTGTCTCCGTCTTATTCATGGCTATGATGATATGAAAGCTACTGAGGTATGAGTCATGCTGAATAATGGCATTACACTCCGGTTGAAAGCTCATGGTCCCTGCACAGAGGTAATTTTTCGGTCTGGACGAGTCTACCTTTCAAGAACTGCATTAGAAAGGGATTTAGGTGGCTGGGGAGCCAACAGACCAATGGCTTAGGCATATAGCTTCCCCTCTTGCTTTCCACCCCCTATGAGACTTTCTCCTCCGTTCCGCGCAGACCGGGGCCACAAGCTTTCATCCGGATTGTACCTCAGGTTTCTCCTTATGCAGTTTTACAAAAAGTATTATTCGTAAAGTCATTGTGCTTCACTAAAGTCGGCTTGTTTTACTTGTATCATTCTGGCTCAGTGAGGAAAGCAAGGGCAAACTACCTCACTCCTCATCTAGGTAGTGGGAGTGAGGTCGCAAACGGCCTTCGGGCTGAAGATTTTGCACACAGACCGAAATCAAATACGCTTTAAATATCCAAAATTAATATGTATCGTAACTGATTCAGTCATGAAACCCGGTATTAAAAATTCATTCAACAATTATATTCTGAAAAAAAATACCAAAAACTTCTTAACACACAGTTTTTTGGACTTCACTAACGTCACGAGCTCCGCAAACCTCGGTTCCCCGGGCAACCACCAGCATGAAGGGTCGGTTCTCATCTCAAACAATGTATCCGGGAGAGAATTGCTAAGTATAAAAATAATTTCAGGAACTAATGGTGCTTTCCATTCCAGCCATTATGGGATTCGGCTATGACCAATTTCGCCAAGGCTTTACAAGACTCCGATTAAGTCCGGCAACTATGCACGCAATTCAATTGCCCGAAGCCCCGCTGGGCCCATTTGACCCACGCGTCTCTTTCGACGACGCATTCAACCCTCCATTGTCCGCGAGGGCTTCGGAATTAGCGGTCGAGTTATCGACTCGCCTCATCGTCCTCAAAACCGCTAAAAGTGGCCCTCAATCATCCCACACTTTCCCGTTTCTCCCGCAAACAAATTGGCACCAAGATATGGCGGAAACCGGCCGTAGCGAAACGTCCGCCGGCCATGGCGGAATCCCGGCGAGCATTTTACAGCGGGGACCGTAATTAAAGAAGGCGGGACGAGGAGGATTTACACGGCGACTGCAGGACGTATTAACGAAGATTTGTGGCGGCCATAATGCGATTCGATGACAGAGTTGGAAAAGAAATCGCAGGCGGGATTTTTCAAGTGCTTGTCTTTCGCAGAAATGACCGCCAACGTCGACTGAATGTCATTCGGCAATCCATTCTAATCTAGCTTCGCAAAGCGGCGAAATTTTTCGTTTTTGGCGTCGTTGATTAATGGTATTTTAGGTAGAACTGGGTCGATTCAAATGGATAAGACAGCTTTCCATTTGTAAATTGTAGATTGAAACTCTTGTATTTCGGTTATATATAGTGACACTTCTGTCCCATGGGCTCTCCGATATGGGTTAGATGGAAGAGGAGACTTTTAGTCTCAATCTCGCCCGAATAAAGACGTATTATTATTATTATTATTATAGCCAAGTTGGCTGTGCGATCGCCTTTGGTGGAAACGGTCCCGGGTTCGTATTCCCGTTGGGGTGTTATATGCTCGAAATGACCTGGTCCTCGAAGCATTTTTAACAATACTGATACTAACCAGTATTTCAAACATTAAGGTTAATGTCGTTTATTCGGGTAATCGAGACCTTCCGTTGACGTTTATTCACTATCAGACATTCCAAATTTTTATTCCAAGCCCATTCGTTTTCCCGTAAGAAATCACAGGAAAATAAGTCCGTTCAGAATGAATGATAAGAACATTCTTACTAAGAGGAAGCAAATCTTTGTTGCTGAAGCATTTACAACTACAATTTTAAAAAATTGGATAGGCAAACTTACGACAAAGTCGAAGTGTTAGTAAATCAGAAGTATTTTAAATATTAAATTTATGTGTTGCTTTGTCATGTTGGGGACAAATTTTGTATCAATACAGGGGAGAAACGGATCAAAATTGAAGACTAAACGACATTTCTAGCAAAACTGAGGTGTGAAAGGGAAATTTACTGTGAATGTGCAATAAATATGTGCGAAATGACTTTGGTTGTCGAAGCACTTTTAACAACACTACTACGTATGCTACTACATGTTTTGTGCCATTCTTCTTTAGGACTAAAATAAAACCACGGTTAACTGCCGTGGATATCAAATGATAAGAGGGCCTCAGCAATATACACTAGTGATAATACACTGTTAAAAAAACGGCTGAAGCATGTAGTTACATTACATTGCACATTTACATCAAGATAAATACCCTGCAAGTCGCTTTTTGTCGTGTGGCAATGGGTGTAAACACCAAGTGTTCGAGTTACCTCTTTAACTCGTTGTTGCGTATCCTTTGCTGATAGCATGAGTCCCTTGAACGACTTGTCCTCGCATCGATTTCTCTTATTTTACGCTCATTGTCGGGTTGGCCGAAGTAGCAGAAGGGGGTCGCTTAATACCAATCAGGTCTTCCGCAAATGTACTTTCTCTGAATTTATCCGTTTCTCTAAATAAATTATAGAGTAAAATTTGGGACCTCAGATTCAGCAACTGCCTTGGTCTTCAAAGTGATGTGTTGTTTTTAACATAAAACCATACAAAAAGAAAGACTGCATACTATAACAAAGAAAACGTGACGTGCACTTCATATGGGAGCATTTTCCAGTCGTCTGGACTGGAACCCAGGATACTTTGTTAAAAAGGACGAATTTCAATAGTGAAAAATGCCCATGATTGTATACACTTATCGTATCGGAAAGCCCAGCGAATCCTTTTATTGTTCATTCCGTGCAGTTCTTGTGACAGCCACTGACAAAAATTTTCAAAAACACGAATTATCATAAATGCATACAGCGATGATTAGATTCTGCCTAACGCGCTTATATTCTTGGTGTTCAGGGATATTGAATAATAGGGTTTGAACCCTTATTAAACTTAACCACCTATAATTCGCATGATAGCGAGGACGAGCTGAACAGTTTTCATTATTTTGGGATACATACCGCCATTTTTACGGCAATCCGTTAAAAATTAATCAAAAATTACAAAATGAAAAAAGGGATGCGATTTAAAAACAGAGGGTTTCTCTTAAATTGGGGAAAACCCGAACCAGAGAGGATACTCGTGTGACTATATGCTACACATAAAAGGTTATACGGCTGTGTTTTTTGCAAATTAACAAAACGAGTATCCAACAATATTTCTTCTGACACTTCTTACGCAAGAGTAAATATTCATGTATTAAAAAAGCGCCTAAGTGCCATGAAAAACGTTCGTTTGAAAACTTTCATAAATACAAGAACGATTCAGGCATATAAAATTCAGTTTTGATGCAGTTTTTTGCTTCGGAAGTAGGAAAATTCGTATTTTTGAAACGTTTTCCGCATTTCCGTTTCCCAATGGTGCGCTAGGAAAGCGAGGCTCGGGTCCACTCGAATTATTTTCACAGAGTAACTGAAATGTATTCAGAGATAGAATTCACTTATATTCCAAAGAAAGCTTACTTTAGTCACGAATTTTTCATCACGCCTTTTCATAGGACGAAAGAGTTTGAATTTTATATTTTTAGGAGTACTGGTAATTTAAAATGAAATTCCTCGCTAATTCCACGAAATGTAGCCATTAAATTTATGAAAACTTGCAAGAATCTGGTGTGTAAACTTTTAAAAGCTATCATGAAAGTTTTCATTCCTATTTAACAGCATTATATATTCCTAGAAATACATTTCTTAAACACACTTAAATACGCTTATCTATGTATAGTAAAGATGGTAATGGTGCCATAACATTAGCAAAATCTCTTAATAGGAGAATTTTTTTTCCGTCACTGCATACGTTTAATCCTTCCACGAATCTTTTCTTAGAGACTTAGCTGTAAATAATCAACATTATGGCTCCCGGATATCCAAGTGGGCAATGCGTTCTTTAGCAAAAGCGGTCCCGGTTCGATTCCCGGTGACGAAAAAATACGATACCAGGGGCGTAGCCAGAAATTCCTGAAGATGAAGAAAGGTGTCCAATTTTTTCACCTCTAAATTGTAAGCTCTCTTCCTTCGCAATTAATCCTACGTTCTACTAAGAAGTCGGGTAAGGGGTCAGCACCACTCCGATCCCCATGGTTACGCCACTGATATCAATATATAAATACAAACATATGTACATAACAGTATAAAACAAATATGATATCATTGTTGCAATTCGATAGTTGTCGAATGTCTACCCTTTGTTTTTGACACGAAGAAAAATTGGAATGTAAATAAAAGTGTGAAATTAACACAATAGTTGCAAACAAATTCATATAGTCATCAATAGTCGGAAGGTCATCAGACAGCAAGTCTCATTCATCATTCATGTCTCTTTACAGTACAAATAAAATGGCGTACTTATTAACAAATTATTACAGTCATTAAGTGATTCGTAAAATATGTCACAATTACTTCACTTCAATAAACGAGCTACAAATGCTTTATTTAAATTCCCTCCTTCTCTTCAAAAAAGACAATTCATCCGAGTTAATTGCGACCCGGTAAGATTAAGGGTTGAGAAAGGAGCTTCCTCACAAAGGAAGGAAAATGCACACTTTAAAAAAAAAAGAGTTCGTAAGTGAATCTTTCAAAGGCAGGTTGACGCCTCGCCCATCAAAAGGGCTAAGGATCAGAATAAAAAAGTCAGATATGTGGGAAAAGAGTTAAGGGATGGTATGGAAGGAAAAAGCCACATTTTAAAGCAATGCGGGGAGTGAAGAGTGGGGAAAGAACTTTCTGAAGAGGAGGAAGAAGTGGAGGAATAAAAGAAAATGGGAGGAACAAAGGGAAGAGAATAAAAGTAGAAGGGAAGTGAAAAAAGAGAGGAAAATTAGTACGAAACAGTTCAGAAGAAGCGGACCGGAGCATAATGGTTGTTATGTAATGAGAACTTCAAAGGACCAGAAGTTGAAGAGGAGAATCTCGAGGAGAGAACGAGAAAAGGGTTAAGGAAATGAGTCGAGAGAAAGGAGTTTGAAAAAGATGGAAGGAAGAACGCTAAGACATCCTCCAACGGTTGGATTTGGCTCTGGAAGAAGCCCTTTTCTACATAAAAATCACCCTCCTGTGTGATTTTTTTATACATCTACTTAACTGATGTCGGTAACTTTCGTAAGAAATATATGTTAAGTTCACTTTTCGTTTAGCTGCAGTGCTGTGTTTTTCCATAAGAATTTGTTAGAAATAATGGTCGTTCGGAATCGAAAGAGTCGCTATGAGAATGAAAATCAAATAAATCTTCTTACCGCCGTCATCGAATGTTGTTTCCGATTTAAAATCACTGAAACTTCGATGTGATGCGTCTATTTTTAGCGAAAGTGACGTGATAGATTTAGAAATTGTTTATGTTGCCAACAAGAAAACTTGGGTTGCTACATCGCTTTTTCCTATCACAGAGTTTATCTGCATTGGTCTCTAAGCCCGCAACGACGACGGTCGCCTAGGTAACACCCATAAGAGTAAAATATGCCCTATACATATCAGAATAGATGGCAAATAAATGACGTTTTCGACCGAAAAATGAAAAAGCATTGCAAAAATAAGATACGTGTATGTTACAGCACAGCCATCTGGTAAACCAAGTACGATAGAGAGCGATAAACGATTTACGTAAAAAAATCTATCAAAGCCTTGCAAATTTGGAAAATGGAGAATCGCGTGTAATCCGACAGAAACGTACAGTGGCGGAATAAATTAACGCAAATGTTTACGAGCGCCAGAAGTGGCCTTCACGGGAACTACTAGGAACAGCACTTACTATGACTAACCGGCAACACTGAAAAATTCCCCTCTTTGGAACTTCAATTTAAATCCTTCGCGCGATTGCTCNAAATCTTCTTACCGCCGTCATCGAATGTTGTTTCCGATTCAAAATCACTGAAGCTTTGATGTGATGCGTCTATTTTTAGCGAAAGTGACGTGATAAATTCAGAAATTGTTTATGTTGCCAACAAGAAAACTTGGGTTGCTACATCGCTTTTTCCTATCACAGAGTTTATCTGCATTGGTCTCTAAACCCGCAACGACGACGGTCGCCTAGGTAACACCCATAAGAGTCAAATATGCCCTATACATATCAGAATAGATGGCAAATAAATGACGTTTTCGACCGAAAAATGAAAAAGCATTGCAAAAATAAGATACGTGTATGTTACAGCACAGCCATCTGGTAAACCAAGTACGATAGAGAGCGATAAACGATTTACGTAAAAAAATCTATCAAAGCCTTGCAAATTTGGAAAATGGAGAATCGCGTGTAATCCGACAGAAACGTACAGTGGCGGAATAAATTAACGCAAATGTTTACGAGCGCCAGAAGTGGCCTTGACGGGAACTACTAGGAACAGCACTTATTATGACTGACCGGCAACAGTGAAAAATTCCCTCTTTGGAACTTTTCCTTTTAAATCGCGGTTTGCTCGCGGTGTTCATCTCATCTATTTCGTCATTCATCTTTCAAAAATAGTTATAAATATAGAACTCGTGGTGAAATATATTGCTATCTAACTCTGACATACGCTAAAATTCAAAATAAAAAGTTCAAAAAAGATATTACTTTACTGTGATCGACTTTCCGAGAACCACATCATATTACGTCCTCTGCCCTTTTCACCCGGCGAATTAAAATCAAGCCTTCGTCAGAACAATCCTTATGATGTCATAATCTGTATTGTGTTTACGAAAATAATTTTTCCCCATTTGAATCCCGTAAATGAAGGAAATTCTATATTAATCGGAGTATATATTCACAACGCTCGGGACCTCGGATATAAGAGTTCTTGGTCTATCAGGAATGGAGATCAAAACAGTTGGAAATACCATTTCCGAAATTAAAACAAATACGCCTTCGTCCATACCGAATAATGTCGGCACATTTTTCCTATTTGTCTTACATCTTGTAACAGGGAGCTTAGTGACCGGTTGGTCATTGTGTCTTTTAAAAAATGTTGAGCAAAAAAACATTCCCAATTAGGCACTGATTAAGGATACGTATTTGTGGGATGAAATTCACCATGAAAGAAGTCGTTGGAGTTTGACACAAAGAATCGTATCGGTATCTCCCAATTGCCTCTCTAATTAGTTAGCCAGTAACACCATCAACCCATCTTAGAACAGGGATAATTTGAGTGGGGGGTTTACATATCCCTTTAATGTATATCATTGCACCCGTGCGCGTGGCTGCAGAACAAATCACTTGTGCATTTCGCATTCCCGTTAAAACCGTAGGGGATATTTACACCGCCATCGAAAAATAAAGCAGNTTCTTTTATGGATAAAATCCTAAGCAAAATAGCATCGTGCTCCCAAGTAATATTCATTTGTCATATAACTTTTTATATAGATAGGTATTCTTAAAGGTGTCACTGCACTAAAAATGTTGTGAATATCATTACGTTATTTAATACTGCTTCGGAACTTTGACTGGCTGCGGGGAGAGGAAATCAAAGTAATTTACGGAAATATCGCGAATGTGGGCCTTCATTATGTGCTTATTTCTTCGATGCGTAAAATACATTGCCATTTTTATTGTTTGAATATTCCCGGTTTAAACTAGCTCTGTCAGTGCTGTCAAGTTGTCGGAGGAAGAGCGATTTCAGTTAGTACAGCCGTTCGCCGCATTCAGAAACCAAGGACCTGTGCAATATTTGTTTCCGCCGGTGTACCAATGGCTCCTGGCTTTAAAACCGCGATTACCATAGTTATTATATTATCGTTTAAACGAAATTAAAAAAATAGGTTTCTTAGAGTTTCCACAATTTAAAAAAATTACACACTCTATTGCACAGGAAGATTTGCCGTCAATTTCGACCGTACGAGCAGCTAGTATCGTATAATCATTAAGCAATACATTAACAGTATATAAGCAGATGAATATCAGATTATGTATACATGTTATCACCCGAAAGAAGCTTTTATTTCTGCCATTACGTAAACAAAAAAAAACACCCCGCGGAGTGAGTAAAATTTCAGGAATTGCCCGAATTTGGCCTTTGCGAATAAAATATGTGATTCTTTTGTAATAAATTATTAGTCTTCAATTTCCACTTCATTCTATTATAGTATTCTAGTTCATAGGATTCTAGTTAGAAGCAACGTCCGCCCACGTCCTGTATTCAGTGACATACATTTTGGTTGAAAATTACTGAAGAAGAAACAGCCTCGGTTAATAAAATTACTAACTTACAGAATTCTCGATCTGAAAAAAATCAAAATCCCCAAACGTGAAAAATTTCGGCGGAAATCTCACATTTTCGTTGCGCAAATTTTAATTAATTGAATTACCCGCATCGAAATTGATGGCGAACATGTAATGTTTTTAAATAATCATCCCGTATTAATAATTTAATTCATTATGCGACCGATCATGCGGTCATTAGGAATTTAATTAGCGATTGAGGCGAACGTGGCAACGGGAATATATTGAAAACAATTTTGAAAGCAATTTATGCTCTTTCCAATCAATATTCAATCAATGTAATTAAATTATGCAATCAGTTGGGGAATGTATGGGAAAAGAAAACTATTATTTTTTCATGACAGAAAGTCAAATATGCAAGGCTACGTAATTCTCGATTCAATTTTTTTATACCAGAATCTCCACCTTTTTTTAATGAACGATTTTAGTCGCTAACCAGCAGAGTATTTGTCATTATTACACCTCAGTCTTGTTCATAGGTGTGATGATATGAAGACTACTGAAGTATGTGTGATGCTGAATAACTTCGGTTCGGTGGCAGTTGGTCGAAGGACTGCCGGTCGATGTGACTACCCGTCGCTAGACTTTTCGTCGCTGGGTAGTCCCATAGACCGGCTGTCCTTCGACCAACTGCCACCGAACCGAAGTTATTCAGCATCACACATCACTTCATTGATTAAGGTCTCTCCTGAAGAGATGGAATTCTATGAAAAGTGTTACTTGTAGAAACATTGTGCTTCACTTACCTACAATGGTTCCACTTTAAGAATTCCGGCTCGGTGAGAATAGTAGAAAACTACCTCACCCCTCATCTTGCCTAGTAAGCCTCATTCCCTCTCCTAACTCTTAGTAGCTAATAATAGAAGGGACCAACCCGTCTTTGGACCAAGTACTTTACAGCAAAAATAGGTGTTTCCAACGCATGTATATTCATCCCTTCCTTTTTTTATATACAAAGAGGATCTTATGTTGGAACACTTTCGATTTTGTAGAATAGCAATGAAAGGTAGGCAAAATGGAATTCCTCCATTCCAACGATTTTACGCAGAGTATTCATTCCCAACTTGTGCGAAATTTATTCACTCATACCTCAGTAGCTTTTATACTACTCGTATCACATGAGCAAATCTGAGATAAGAGTTGATGAAAGAGACATTTTTCTATATCCTGTACCAAAAGACAAACGAATAATATTCCATTCGTCAGAACATACATGGAAAAAGGACCTGATTCGTACTATTTCAGTAAAAATGAACGACATATGACCGCCTAACAGAGGAAATCTAATGGCCTGACATTATTTTCACGTTTTAGTCGTTACTACTCAGGAAACGTGACGAATGATACTTCCCGTGATTGCCACTAAAGGAGAAAATGAAGTCTTAGGATGTTTTCGGATAGGATAAGGCGCTAGTAGTCTCTCAAAAATGTCATGAAAATTGAGTTCCTTTTTTAACCTGATAGAGAAAGGCTGTTATAATGTGAGTACTTTTTTTAAGTTTTAACGAGTTTCCAAAGATTATGAAAACCAGGGAAATTCATTCATGTTTACTTAAAAAAATAATATTAGAGCAGATGCTGTTATTCGTACTTATTTTAAAATGTACCTAGTTTTTTATATCTCGAGAAGTATACCCCAACACAAACAAAAACAAACATTTAACCCAAAATCAACACCTTATACTGATTACTATGTTGGTGGTATGAAAGACTCAATCAAGAGAATAAGGAATCGCATGCGAACTCGATGGCTTCAACTACATCTACATAAAAAGCCTGGAAGCCTTTCGGCGTGTGGCAGAGGGTGTAAATACCTAGCGTTCCAGTTACCTATTTAGCTTACTGTCGTCGCGTACCGTTCCCGGAAAGAATGAGTCCCTGAAACGACTTGTCCTCCCATCTATTTCTCTCATTTTACGCTCGGATCGGCCGAAGTAGCAGGAGGGTCGCAGAATACATATCACGTCTTCTATAAATGTACATTCTCTGAATTTATAAAGCAATCGCAGCCTAATCTCCTTTTTCTTTCAAAAAATCCCAATCTGCGTCATAAGGCATTTGGCCATTAAGGCTTTCTAACTATTGCTAAAGATTCAGTTACGTGGCAAACGGCTGATAAAAACAATTCCGTACTTGCTCTCACAAAATCACACTGAATTTCAGCGACCGTAAGAATATGATCCTCCAGAATTCCTCACCAGCAGAATGGACCAATCTCCATCTCCTTGAAGACAGCTTCCCTTGATCCAGTTCCTTGAACACGATCCTCTCTCCTCGTTACATAAACCCCAGACATTGCTAAAAGCCAATCGCTAAAATGGGGCGATCTTCTCCACTTTTTCTTAACTTTAAAGTCAGCGATTTTTGCGCCTCTGCACTTGGCCCAGTCCTGCTTCTTGGAATGTTCAACTCCTTCAAAAAAAAGGCCGTGTTCTATAACGGTCTACATCGACCGGGTCAGAGTATTGTACCTTCGACCCGAATACCTTTGGGATGTAGATGGAGTAGATCGCAACCTTGCGTCGCATGGAACGATGTCAGCGGAAATTGGAGGAGAATCCGTCCCTTTTCTCATCTCGGCCTCTTATGCACGCTAAGGAAGAGATGGCACTTGGAGATGTCCCTCAACGAATCCAGGCGCGGCGACGTAGAAAACAGGTAGCATTTGATCGCATTCTGACAGCTGATAACATACGAATAATTAAACAAGGGGCTCTTCTATTCAGACAAATCATCACCCCCCATTTTATACTTACATTAATACCACATGAGCCACCATAAGGTGTATGGCAGGGGGTGTAAAAACACCGAACTCCCTTATTAACTAAATGATTGGTATAATTAATACTATGTGGTAAAAGAGACCACTAATAGCTATCCGAAATTTCTATAATCTCGGATCTTTGACTACTCTCTTAAATTGCGCTCAATCGGTACGGGAATCGTGTATTTCATGTGATATCGTGTATTTCATAATGTAAATCAGAACTTAAAAATGTATGAAACAGCTTGAGCCCGTACTAGATTCTTCTATCCGTCAGAGATTCCCATCCGACGGTTTTGGTCATCTCTGATGCACTGCTACCGAAATTACAGTCTTCCTTAACGAAACCAGCACATCTACGCTGCACTTGCACTAGCTCCGTGACTACCGACTAACTAGCCAAACTTCCCATTAATTTTTCAATGGAAAACAAAATTTTATCAATATAATATCAATTGAAACATACTGGAATCTTAAGAAAATCTAAGGACAGTTAATTTAACTAATGAGATTTTTCTTTCTTCGTCATTCACGGAGAAACGTTCATTATTTGTGTACATGGTATATGCAAACGTAGGATTTAAACTGAGAAAATAATACAAAGGAAGCACCGAAAGAAGGAAAACAAATGAAAATCTGTTTTTCCTTCTTTTGGTGCTTGATTTCACTCCGTTTGACTGTTCTTTCTGATTCAATTTTTCAAAAAATGTAAACTCTGTAATATATGAAAGTGAACTTTGTATTTTTCTTATGGAAATGCATCGACTCGTCTGAGTTCGAACCGGAGACGGTTGGGTAATTGAAAATTGGCCTATTATCTGCACAGAGACAGAGATTTAACAAACCTTCGAAGTTTGAAAGCTGTGAAACTTATAGTTCTCCAGTTTTACGCGAACGTACAAACTTTCTACTGTATTTAATTGGTAGACGTGGTAGGAACTAATTCTTTATGGAATTCTCCTTCTCTTAGTTTACGTCTTGAGTTTATTAATTACCTAAATAACAGTCTAATTTTTAAAAGATTCTGCAAGCTAAATAACGAATTTTTATGAGTATATGGTAAAATGCAAGACTGCGTGAAGTCGAAAGAGGAATAATATCACGAATGACAATTTGCCTTATGAGGACAAGTTTTGAAAAGTTAAAAAAATCATCTAAATAATCGATCTCCAGGTTTAGGATACTAATGGTATTCGGTGGTACCTTGGTTCACAACGTAATCCGTTCCAAGATCGTCTTCAGTAATTAAGACCGCCGTCATTCATGGTGCGATTTTCCACAACCGGAATGCATGTAATATGTGCAGATAAAACTCATTTACATTTCATTAAAATATGCAACATATAACTTCTTCAATTATATTTTCAACAAAAAATTAGCATTAATAAAATGAATAGTCACAAAAGAAGTTTTCAATCTACAACAGAGTGTCTTAAACCAAAGAGTACGTCGTTACCCGAGACATTTTTTATCACAACCACACGTCGTTAATTATGGTACCGCTGCATTAGATTTATTCTACTATGGAAACACTATTGCAATTTCTAACCTAATAGCAGCGGCATATTACTTCGTGTGCCGCGGATGAGTTCTTGGCGTACCGCGTAATATTTGAGGGTAACAATTTTTTCAAAACATGCACTACGTATTTATTAATTTCGCAAATACTCTTCCTTCACACGCCTGTTCTTTCTTGTCTTTCGATATGAATTCAGTATAAAACCAATAAATGTATGGTTAATTTTTCCGTGAAGCTTGAGTCAACATGCAAGTGTGCCGCGTACGAAAAAAGGCTGGGAAGCACTGACGCATGGTACCAAAGCTCTCAAGCTAGCAAGCTTCTGGACCAGTATTTTACACCGTTTTTGATAAATGAATATCTCTTTATGATATTACTGTAGATAAGGTTATTTTAAAAACATTTTTGTATCGCTAACAAGAAAATATGATTTTACTTCGCATTTAGACAAATGTTTTATTCACGCTACTTTCATAGAAGCATGAATTTGAATTCCGCATTTGAATAGTAACTTGTTTTTTTACGGGCGTGAATTTGAAACGAAACGATGGCCGCATTTGCATGTTTTCCAGCGTTTCACTTCGCAATTCGACACCGAATACGTAATGGCTTCATCTGCAGACGATAGTTTTTACTTCCACTACCCCAATTCGCTTTGTAATGAGGGCTTTTTCTTCACACCCATTTACGTACACTGAGTAATTTGATTGTTCTACATGGAGAGTACTCTCGCCACCATAGCTTCATCATATAGAATTATGTTTTCGTTCATCTCATACTTCACGAGAGATACAAATGCACATTTCATACAGTTTTGCCTTTGTAATGTCAATGGCTGTGATGATATAAAAACTATCAAGGTAATTATGCTCAATAGTATACATTAGAAGTTCAAAAACACTGCGTGTGTCTTAAGTCGGCACGCGGAACTCGCGTTTAGTGGCAAACCGGAAGCTACGGATAACCGAATTTTCAGAATTACCCTAAGCGCATTTCGGAAACAATGTCTCTATTCTCCTGGGTTCCACGATAGGACATCATCTGGAAAGCCGTTTTGCAAGCCATTACTCTATGCGCATTTCGAAAACACTGTCTCCATTCTCAAGGGTTCCACAGTTGGGAAATTAATCAACTCTCTTTCAGCGATAGCATTCATGGCGATCTTTCTTTGGCGAATGGTTTAAAAAATTACTCATAAGCTATTTGTGCTCAACCAGCGCTGTATTGCTCCATTCATACGAGTACGTATCAGCCTTCCACGGTGAGGATTGCGAGAACAAACTACCTCACTCCTCACTTTAACTAAGAAGCCTCGTTACTACTCCAATAATTTTTGCAGCTAATGTTTAAGGAGTAAATAATCATTTTAGCCTTCTGGCTGATGATTTATAGACATCCCTAGAGGGTGGTAACGAATACCTCCTACTCTACGCTGTTTAATCAATCGAAGCCGGTAATGAAAATTAACCTCTAGCGCACATAATTCCTTTCGCTTTTACTTGCAAATATATCTGGAATTTATCTGACTTCTGCAACTACATGAAGCGTAAAATCAACATGGAATACTTTGGTATAGTATCCATGAACTGTTCCTACCATATTATTGAAATGTCACTGCAATTACAATTATAAGTCATAAGAATATAATTATCTACTAATAAGTTCCTTAAACGATTTCCTAAATGAAATTCGTTTATAATTACAACATGGTATGTTCATCGAAAACGCTCCGTTAAGATACTAATTTCGAG
Source organism: Ladona fulva (assembly GCA_000376725.2). Lineage (NCBI taxonomy): Eukaryota > Metazoa > Arthropoda > Insecta > Odonata > Libellulidae > Ladona > Ladona fulva. Next base: position 857,816 of record KZ308290.1, on the reverse strand, counting down.
AAGTGAAAAACTAAATTATGTGGTCCAGAGATACTTGGTGGGACATCTTTACAATTCACAAAGAAAAACATGTATGTACAACATTTTTCTTCATAAACATTTTTTTACCGCATATACCTTTAAAACATTTCGAAATCTAAAATTTAAAAACCACTTGTTAAAACTGTTACATTTCAATAGAATTCTGAAACAGTTTCAGCATAAAAAATAACACTTTTACTAAGTAAACCTAAGTTTAAATTTTTTATACATACTTGCATAATGATCGGGTACTAGCAATCGACCTAGTTCGATTGCTTGATACATTCAGAGAAAGTACATTTGCGAAAGACTTGATCTATATTAAGACCCCCTTCCGCTACTTCAACCGATCCGACAATGAGCGTAAGATTAGAGAAATAGATGAGAGGACAAGTCCTTTTAGGACACATTGTTTCCGCGGACGATACGTGACAACAATAAACTAAAGAGACAACTAGAACGTTGGTGTTTACACCCCCTGCCACCTGCCGAAAGGCGACTTGCAGGGTAGTTTTATGTAGAAGTAGATTTAGATAAGAAATCGGGCCTGCAAAATATTGGAATGAACTTAACCTGCATTTCTTACGAGAGATCTTTGTATTAGACCAATAAGTTGGGAAAAGACGTAAATTATCTCTGGATGGTCTTATTAATTTCGTCGTCTGAAATTTGCTTCCAAGACCTCACAAAATGACTACCTGCTTCGTCTGAAATTAAGGCGGAAAATAAACCTAAAGCAATGGAATAGGGGAGAGTCATTATTCCATCGCTTTCGTAAGTCAAGAGACCTACCGAAAACTCATCTTAATGCCTCTCCTTGCGTGCCTCTGCTCTGTAATTCCTCCTCTTACTTATTCCCATCCACGCTCACACTCGACTCCAAGAGCACTCGAAATAATTCCGAGGTTTCGATCCCTATCCATTTTTACTACCGCACGTACCGACTTAAATTCCCCTCATCTGCCATTCGGATCAGCCTCGATACATACGCCTTCTTCGGCGAATTACAATTCAAACGTGCAAAAACTCAGGTCGTCCCTCGCATTCAGAGATCTCCTAAATTTGGTTTATCTTCAATCGCTTTGGTACTTTTTCCTAAAATGCACGTAAAATGCGATGTCTTGCGGATATCTATCGTGTAGAGTTAAGAAAAGATTAAACACCTTTTTCGCAATAATTTTTGTTTTTCATTAAAACACGGGAGCATGAGAAATCGTTATCGTCAGCTATAATACGATTGGGCTCCTGGGTAGTCAAGTGGGTCACGCGTTCGCCTTCGGTGAAAGCGGTCCCGGGTTCGATTCCCGGTGGGAGCCCATATAAGTAAAATTCCCTTAGATGTCGAAGCACTTTTAACAATACTACTGATACTACTGTATATAATAGAATGACGCGTTAAAACTTATTCGTGTGTTTTTATTCTTTATGAAAATTGTTGAGAAAAAGTATATTTTTCCTTCATTCTACCTCATACTTTTTCGCGGATCACCTACATCAATGTTAAAACCCGGGTCTACTAAGCGTATGAAACCTGCATAAGGATATTCTCCGCGTTCCTAAGGTAAAGTATTCGAAAATTGATAAAATCGATGGAATGATCTAAGGCAGGGATTCCCAACCTAAGGCACCCGAACTCTCGGGGACTAAGCGAAGCTGGTGTAGGTTTAACTATATTCACAGAGGGCACGGTGAAGAGAAGGTAAATCTAGATGTACATTAAATAAAGTACTTATAAAGCAAAGTGAAGCCACTGAAGATGTCTGCCAAGGAAGCAGCCGAAACGGAGGAGCTGTCTAACGCATTGACCCGGTTGGAGACCCGAGAGTCATTTCTTCATTAATAAAGTAGATAAGCCTTAATAAAGTCATACCCTGCAAGCCGCCTTTTTGGCGTGTGGTATGGAGTGTAATCACTTAGCGTTCGAGTTACCTCTTTAGCTTTTTGCCGTCGCGTATCGTTCGCGGAAAGAATGAGTCCCTAAAACGACTTGTCCTCGCATCTATTTCTCTTATTTTACGCTCGGATCGGCCGAAGTAGCAGAAGGAATTGCATAACACCGATTACGTCTCCTTCAAATGTACTTTCTCCGAATTTATCAAGCAGTCGCAGTCTAATCTCCTCTCTTCCGAGTATTCCCAACCTACTTCCGAGTGCAAAAAAAATTTACATGCTTTAAAGTATTCCAAAAGTTGTTGATTCAGGTAATATTCCAAACTATGACATGTAGATTACACTCTTTTAAAAATATGCCAAACTTTAACTTGTATTGTAACTAAAATTATTTCTTATGGTAGCAAATAGGGGGTACTGGATAGCGGACATTAAAGGCAGGAGGGTACGCGATCCAAAATGGTTGGAAGACTAAATCCAAAAAATGTCCATAAATACAGATTTGTGGAGTCAGAGACTGAGAACCTTTGAAAGCTATTGTCATAATCCGTTGCATTAAAACGAATGAGAGTAAAAGTGGGCATAAATTCTGTCAAGAAAATCGAGAAATCTGGTTTCGCCATCTTAATTAGAACATGTATCATCCCCGTTCCATAATCTGGACCACAATTTCAAAGTCGTCGCGGATTGAAAAAAAAGAACAACAATACGCGATATCTCTTATCGACCATGAATCCGCTATCAGCAGGTGATCGCTCCACAGCGCTTCGAAGACTCCATTACTCATCGTATACACTTGTCTCCCCCAATCTGGAAGAGTAGTCGCGATGTTACAGCATCCCACATATAACTGTACAAAACAGGAACGCAATTCATCATCGGCAACGAACTTTTGGTAAAAATGGCGGAAACACAGACGCAAGCTTTAATTTGACAGATGATATATGACTGTTTATCGGCAATAAAGAGTAGCTTTGTAAACATCCATTTCTGCTCCTTTTCAGACAGGGCATTGAATAAATCTCTCTCTACCAATAGGCGAAGAAGTTCTTTCAAACCCAGGTTTGTAATCCTCGTTATTTAGATTTATACTCCACGACCCGCCAGTAGTGAATGGCAGGGGGTGTATTACTGCCTTACCTAATCTATTCTGTCGGCGTCTCTGATGCTCTGCGGAAAAAACGACCAGAAGTAGCTATTTGTTTCAGCGAAAACTGAATAAATATATATCAAATAAATAATTAAAGCAAATTAAATAAATAATTAGCAAATATTCATAAATAAATGGCGAATTAAATGAATAATTAAGGAATATTCAAAAACATGTAGCGATTTAAAAACTATATAGCGAGCATTAAATAAATATAAAAATTAAATAAATAATTTGTAAATATTAAATAAATAATTAGCGAGTTAAATAAATAGCAAATATTATATAAAGTAATAGCGAATTTTAAAAAGTTAGCAAATGTTAAATGAATATATAGCACATTCAATAACAATTTACGAACATTAAATAAATATATGACGAATTAAATAAACATTGTATGGATGTTAAAAGATAGCGATTTAGTTAATAAATATAGAGCGAATTAAATCAATAATTAGGGAATATTAAAAATTATTATCATAATTTTTTGATAAATATTTTATAAATACTATACCTATATATATAAGAAATGAAAAACTTGGCAGTTTCCATTCCAGTTTTCATTTCTTATCTACGGCATTCCACCAAGTTAGGCTAACTCATGTCGATTATAATGCAATATCTACCTACTATACTAACTTACATACCCGACGTAGCATTGGTGTAAAAGAATTCAATTCGTAAGTGAATTTTATTTTGATGGAAAAGAATAAATCCTGACATTCCAGCAGTAAACTCTCCAGTCAATAACGACGGAACTCAAAATTGACAATTAAAACAACAATTTTAAAATTCATGACATATTCGCACTATAATTTACGGGATCACATTGACGGACAAACATTTATTTTTTAATGTGTAACGGAATACGCAAACGTAGGGTTTAAATTGAGAAAAGAATACAAAGAAAGAACCAAAAGAAAGAAAAACAAATGAAAATATGTTTTTTCCTTCTTTTGGTACCTGATTTCACTTCGTATGACTTTTCTTTCCAATTCAATTTTTCAAAATATGTAATCTCTGTGATATTTCAAAGGGAATTGTACGTTTTTCTTATGGAAATGCATCGACCCGTCTGAGTTCGAACCGGAGACGGTTGGGTAATTGAAAATTGGCCTAGTATCTGTTAACATATTCGCACTAGAATTTTTTTAACATGAACCATGTTAAAAACAGTTTAAGCTAAATATTTTAAATTATATAAAGCTAAATATGTTTTATTATATAATTATATGTTAATTTAGCTTAAAGCTAAATATGAGAGTTAAATGCCCGCAATGCTAAGCATGCCTTGATCAAATTTTAGTTCTTATAATTCACGAGAAATTCAAAGTAAAAACATTCTTTTCACTCCCAATTTTTGCTGTAAATGCATTCGTTTCCAAAAATCTCTCCCTTGTAGTACCGTTAAATATCTTATTTATTTATCACCTCCTTGATCGTGACAAGGTAACGTAACTGTTCATAAGAAAAAAATGCCAATTAAGATAAGCTCGTACATGGTCATAATTTGGTATCTGCGAACTATATATCATAGCAGTTGCTCAAATCACAGGAAATTGAATCCTCTTTGTAAAGACTAATATCTTCTCATCGATTGCATTCGGGCTTAAATTCCAAATCTATTCTTGTGGGAAAATGACGAGTCGACTTCAACAATCGCTTTTATCGTCAAGGTTTTCTTATAGCCGCAAAATTACACAAAATTTTCGCCTTTTACTCCACCCCCGGGGGGTCCTCCCCCTGAGGATGGAAGCTTTGTCCCCGAAATGATCATTGGGACTTCCCAGAAATCGGTAATCCGGAGCTTCCCGTTTGTCTCTGAGCGCGAGTTCCGCTTGTCGAAACACGGATTACGGAGTGTTTTTAAACCTCCACTTCATAAACAGTCGTGTTCCAACCTAACTTTTCTTACACAATTATACTTATCATTCGAAAGACAAAGATACTTGTTTTTTGTTTAATACTAAACGTGGCTGTGAGCCAAGAAGTTCCAATGGCAGCATTTGTTTCGTGAAATACATATCGTCTGAAGTTCTTTGTTGAAGCAATATACTCTTAAGAATTATTAATAATAACCAATACCAAAACAAGGAATAGCATAAATCCTCAAGTTTGACAGATTCGGGGGACTTGTAGGCCTTTTTGTGGGTGTTTTCAACCCCTAAGACCCAAAATCCCTGTTATCGTAGCGATTGAATCACATTAACATATAGGATCTGATTGGAGTACAGCTAAAAAAAAGACACTTCAAAATGTGGCGACCTTTAACCCCTTACATCGAACGGTAGACTTTCGGGTACATCTCCGACACTGCGGAACAAAGAATTTCGATCCAATTCCTAAGAAGTACACAAACCTGAATCGGCTGCTTTGTCCCACCGTTTTCAATTAAAGTTTGCTCGAAAACAAACGTTTACACGGTTGGCTCGAACGGTGCCTACGTGGCACGCGGAGAGCTATTCTATTCATTAACGCTAATAGTTCCAGCAGAAACTTGCCACGGAGAAACATGTAGATTCCATCAGACGCAGGAAAGGGAAATAACCAGGGAAAAGAGGGAGACGGGAGAGACGTTGCGGTTGGAGAAAATGCGGTCCGAATAAGAATGCGAAAGTTAGAACAGAGGTAAAAGCAGGCAGTTTTAAGGGAGGATGATGAAGCTAATGTAAGAGGAGTTTCTGGTAATTAAGGTACAAGGAGATGGTGATTGGTGAAGATTTGGTTTCGTGGAGAAAAAAAGAGAATAGAAAACTGGAGTGAAGAATAAGAAGCTTAATTGGTAAGAGAAGTTGAACAAATTTAGAACTAGGAAAATACGAGGACAATCGACGTCATCATCGCTGGGAGAAGCGAAATTTCTTAAACATCGCCCAATGAGTGAAATTGTAAAAGCTGGGAGGCTTTCAGGAAAGTTAAGATCCGCTATGACAAATAAACGAAGCACAAAGCCTCAAATAAAACTTATTTGCCGATGGGAACACATTTAATGCTCTTACTGGGGTTGGGATCAGAACTCAGCCGTAAAAGCCAATACCTTATCATAAAAAACACACAGACAGTAACGTATTTAGCCCAAATGCCGGTCATATCTTATCCTCTCCCACCAAAAGCTAGGAGATGGTAATGAGGCTTACCGTGCAAGATGAGGAGTGAGGCAATATGGCCTTGCTTTCCTCTCTGAGCCAAATTTCTGTAAGCTGGACGATTACACGTAGGTTAAGCACAATGACCCTACAATTTTTGTAACATTTCACACGGAGATGTCTGAATCAATTCCATCATCCAACAACACTAATACTAAGTTACCTTTTTTATCGTTGTAATTGCTAAAAAAATGTAAATTGTAATAAAATGTAAAATGTTGCAATTGTAATTAACTGTAATATACAGATACATATGTATATAGATTTGGAATTGCTGATTGTGGTATAATTGTAAACAATGACTTGTCCCATATATGTTTATGCATAACGTTGGATAAAAAATTTATAATTATAGCAACCGTGAAGAAACATTTATAGCATTTGTTATGCAGACAGTTCGAAATCACTCTCAAGACAAAACACAAAATAATAAATTGAATATGAAATATAATAATAAAATTAGATGAATTGAAATAATTAAAAAATAAATAACAGCATGAAAACTGACCGAATAGACACTGAAACAATACTATTTAAAATGTGTAAAGAGGTTTAATTAACGCAATGATGAGCGAAATGAAAAAAATGAGAATACTGAGAAAATCTTCTCTCAAGAATTAAGAGGTACCTAACTAATTAACTAAGAGTTATTTTTCGTTTGTCACAAATAATTTCCGTAACAAATAACAACTGTGTTACAAACTATACATCTAAAATAGATACCTCATTCCCATCGCATACCATTCTCCAGTTCCATTCTAATGTATGTCTTTCATAAAACGCAGTAGCCTCTTTCGAAACCGCTGACCGACGCCATGGCATAAGGGCACATTCTCCTTCCAATCACGCGAAGAACGTTTTAAGCAAGCAGTAGTATAGGATAATTGGAATCTGGGTAGACAAACACTATGCACAGCAGAAGATACCAGGTGAAGTATACGATGGTCACATTAAATAGCGGAAACTCTTCTCACTAAATGCTGAGAAAAGAGTCCTTGAATTACCCTTATATGGACTTTTCCTGCATCGATCAATCTGGATCAACAAAAGTAAACTACCTCACTCCTCATCTCGCCTAGTAAGCCTCATTCCCCGTCTAAAGCTCTTAGACTAAATGATAAAATGATAAAAGAATAAAACTGATCTAATGCAAGGTTAAACTTCCTCTCTCACAAGCGCAATCTAACAATGATGATCTTTCCATTCTTTAGCTGCCAACAATGAAGCCTTAGCAAATACGCTCTACCCATGAGTATTTTCAACTATGCTTCTTGATTTAGTCAATAAAATCAACAATTAGTCCAAGGTTTTCCTCAATGGAGACGAAAAGGTGCATCTGACGATAGAAAATCTGATTAAGTTATTTGAAATTCACTGCATTGCATCACAAAGGGACTCTTGCCCTCTGATGATGTGTACACTCGACCTATTTGATGGACTTAGTGGCTACTACTACGTCATGTAAGCTGTATTAGGGCTTAATTGAGTATTTCCTAGTCTAAGGAACCTATAAGCGCTTGTAAATAAAGCACGTTTAACGAAATAAAGTAATAACTATTATTTCACGGAAGAACTAAATGATAATCAATTGAAGAAGCCTTAACTTTGTAGAATTCCATAACAGGAAGCATGGTAAATAACAGTGCAGATTCCACAGAAAGAGATTTATTTGCGACCGGTTTCAAACTATTCGTTCATCATCAGGCCTAATTATGACCAAATAACCAAACAAATCTGACCAAATAACCAAACAAATCTCTTTCTGCAGAATTTTCACTGTTATTTGTTTCCTGAATTAAATTATGTTGGCTAGTTACTTCAGGGGTTGCAAAACCGCGTCCCTTTTGGAAATCGCAAAAAAATTAACGCTAACTTTTTTACGAATAACATCCATATTGTATGTCACTTATTCCTTAATTTCAAATCTGGTTGCTTCTAGAGGAATTTTATTGACTGCGTTAGAAATCTGCACGACAGAAAGCCCTAGGAAACCTATTCTCGTCTTTAGGAAGATCCGGGTTCGAACCTAGGAGAAAATTGCTATTTTTTATGATATTACAGGCGATTTTCCTCAGAGTGAAAGACTTTTTATTAAAATATTATTTCAACTCATACTACTTATTCTTGGGATGTTTTTATCTTCAGTGTCAGAGGAAGGAAGCTCACTAAGCAAGATGAGGAGTGGGGTAAATTTCAACTGCCATCATCACAAAAACGGAATGCTAAAGTGGAACAAGTGAAAGTGAAGGAAACAAGTGAAAGGAACAAGTGAAAATCTCTACAAGCAGAGCTTTAATTAGCCTTCTATAAGAAGAAACCTCAATTGATGTCATTATTGATCATCACTCAGTAGCTTTCATATCAAAACATTCATAAACAAGACTGTGACAACAGCAAATTAAAGATGGATTCTTCTTCTTTTTCCTGTGCCAAGGTACAAACGAAAAACATCCCATTTACCAAGATGAAGTAGCTGCACCTTAACAAGAATAGCCAGTTCTAAGAATTGAATAATGGGCCTTTCACCCAATATTTGCTCAAGAACGGTTCACCCAGAGACATAACCTACGATACCTTTAAGTGAAACGAATCACAGTACGAGTAACACTTTTCGTAACGTCGCATAAGGAGAAAACTTAATTAATGCTATTATTCAGCATAACTCATGCCATCATCGCAGCCGTAAACAAGACTGACTCCAAGAGTAAATTAACGGTATATTTTTCTCTCTCCCATACCAAAAGACGTACGCAAAACATTGCATTCATCAACGCATGGTAGCAGACCTTCGGACAGAATAAGGGCAAATAACCTGCACACCCTTTACAATGTGAATGCAACCCAGATCCCGCTACAAGATTACAAGTTAAGCCAAGGAAGAAGCAGATTTCCATTGATGCGTGACTGACTCTACCAATAAGACAGCTGTAAATCACGCAACATTAATGAAGAGACCTCTTTTTACGTTGCGTTGGTTAGGCCTCGCCTTGGATATGCGTGTAGTGTATGGGACCCTGCCGACAACTGTTGTATTCGAGAGTTAGCAAAGGCAAAAGGCGATACGTTTTGTGAAGAATTGCTAAGACAAATCAGTGAGCGTTACTCAGATGCTTCGGGGGGAAGGATGATAATCTTTCGAAGATTTAACATTTACACAAAGACTTAATTTACTGAATAAGTCCTGATTAAGCATGTTCTTAGAAGACGTGCCCGATATTATACGTCCTCCCTGTTGCAAAGGACGTTCTGATACTGAGAGAAAAATCAGAAAAATACGTGTTAGAGCTAGTCGTTTCTATACTACGAGTTTCTGTCAGAAAGTAATGCCCCTCATCTTTTTAATCAAAAACCATTTATTCCACAAAAATGAAATTTGCACATATAAAAGAATGATGCTTTATCTACTCAGTTTATTTTCCTACATAATCTCCTTCGACTTCTATTGCCTTCCTCCAGCGATTCACTGTGGCATGTATGCCCTGTCGGTACCAGTCCTCGCTCTGGTTATGGATCCAGGTTTTGACATTCAGCCCCCTTCTGATTCACTCGCCCTCCATACCCAGCAACCGGCTGTAGTCCTATCAACTGTACATGTTCCGTAGACTTTGCACAAACGTTTATCACGGCCAGACTCCTCTTTGAAAGCTTCCTACAGCTATGCTATCTGCAGGAGAAAACAAACTAAAATGAGGGACACATAAAAAATTCGAACGTGCAATTTCGAATTACTAGCATTGGTTTCCGGTGAAAAAAAATGTAGGTCATTACATTTTGACCAACCCACGTACATTTTTCCGCGAACGCGAATGTAATCGATTAGTGAAGTAGTCACCGTGCATGCACCCCCTGCCATGCGCTTAAATACGTGTAACAGGGTACATATCTAGATAAACCTATTCTATTAGCCTCAACAGCAGACTGTCGAAAAGCTAATCTGAATATACTGAGAATCGTCGATTCACGACACGCACTCATATAGAGAACGCCTCATTGGGAATTAGGCGATCAAACGCTTTCGAATTTTAAAATACTGCTCAAATATCTCCTCGAAAAACAGCTCCCTCGCATTCAGGTTCCCTCAAACAAGTGACAATCGGACCCCCGTTCTTCCTTCACTAATCGCCAGAGGGAGTTAGCGAACGCAATCAGCAAACAAGTGACGGTGGGGATTGCATAATTGCATAGGGACGAAGCAGGCGTTTAGATGATACCGAATTAAACAACTCACTCGAGAATGGGTTTGTGATTCGAAGAGAGAACTTTGGTGAGAAAATTCCTTAACAACTCGTCGCAACGCATAGCTAAATAGGTAACGGAAAAAGGCGATTTAACGGCGGAGAAAACAGGTCTATTAATCAAGTAAGCGGAGTATCTTTTAGGATAAAATTTAATTTGAATTCCCTTTAGTAGGGGATTTAACTTAATCCCGGTGTAAACTCTTCAACTTAAGCAAAAAAACGGAGGAAATGATTTATTGAGGCAATCCTGCTTTAAACGGGTATTTCGTAGAGTTAATTTCAACAATATTCTACAATCTTCTACCGAGGATTAAATAACTTACTTCTTACAGCTTACTAACAAGTAAGCTGTAAGAATAGCTCAACGAAAGAAGAATATAAATTACCTTCCGTAATAGCAAAAATCGTAAAAGGTCAGAATTCCATAGTAAGAATAAAATAAGTGTGTTTACAGGAATAATTCGTTTACTTTCGCAATCGTGCTCATGGCTGTGATAATATGAAAGCTACTGAAGTATGAGTGACACTGAATAATGGCATTATTTAGTTCTCTCCTTATGGAATGCTACGAAAATTTTTATTCTAAGTCACATAACGGGGCACTTACGTGAAATTTTCCAATTTTTAACGTCAATGGCTAATAGTAATAAGTAGATGAAGAATACCTCACTCCTCATCTTACCCAGTATACCTCATTTCCTGTACACGGTTTTTGGTAACAAATACTGGCGAGGTTGGATCTACAACCGTTTGTAGTTTACAGAATAGGGAGGTAATTTAAAGAATTGAAAAATAATTATGACGTAAGATGCAAACAGCCAAACTTTCGATTACGCACCGTCAGATATGGAGAAAAGATTCAACCGTTAACATCTAAATATACAGGCCGCCTTTCGGCGTGTGGAAAAGAATGAATAATTTACATTTAAGAGTGTAATAATTTACAGAGGCCTCTATTAAACATTTGGATTAACTCAATTTCTTATACTGCACCCGATATCGTATAAAATTATTGAAATTAGTGTGCTTTAGCATGACGTATTAATCAAAATTTCAGCCTTCTATTCCCGAAAATATGCAATGATGAATAATCATTGAAGTAATTCGATGTGTTTCTCTGCCCACGATATGATAAATTTTAGCTAATCTGACAGATGATCCAAACTCATTATTTACAGCTAACCATTACCAAAATTCTGGATGGAAAATTTAAGAAACCATTCGCTAACGTTCAACATTGATAACAAGAAAGAAATTCTGTTGCACAGAACAAATAATGTGTCTGCATATCTTACTGTGAAGACCATTAGTATTTGTCAGTAAATGGTACCCGTGGTAACTCCTAGAAGGAGCTTTCGTTGCTGTCCCAAATAAATCACCGTGCCATTCTTTACGGTGACAGGTGAAAGCGTAAAAATCCAAAGAAAAAACTACTCTCCGGTAACTGAATCGGGATTAAAAGAAGCGTCTTGAAGACTTTATTGTATCCAGAAAAAGATACAGTAGCACCATACATGGTGATCCCATAGTTCGTCTGTTTCTCCGCAAATGTGCATTTATGAACTTTCCACATATTCAAGTCGATGGATTTTTACCAAATTTCGCACAAACAGTCTTTGCAACACGGAAAAGAAGGCAGTTAAGGTTTCACACAAATAACGGTGCCAGGTATGCCTCCAGAACGCTCGGGCTGGCTTCCTTTTTAAATTAACGAAAATTTAGTTTTATCTCTAGCAGGTTTATATCCCTGGGTTGTTCTTATCGTTTACATCTACGTATACATAAATATCCTGCAATCCGCCTCTTGGAGCTAAGCAGGGGGTAAATTTATGCAGAAATAAAACATTCGGATCCCTTATAAAATTAAATTCGGAATAATGGGCCTGCTAAGCCAAGACAAGTCCCAAAATAGCGGAAGTGAATTAATATTTTTAATTTGGGCCGTACAATCCTGTCTTTTTAGCTTGAAATAGCGAGGAATTAGACAGAATACACGAATATTTTCTAAACTTTTGAGCTTATCAACAACCCGTTCCCTTGGCGACTAAACAGGGATATAGGAGTCAGTATAAACATTTTCCCGAGCGAATCCATGGAGAATTTAGGCCCAATTTAAAGTAGAGATCGGATCGTTTATGTCTCACAATTAAATTTAAATTAAATTTCATCATTCTAGATGGGCGAGTGTACCAGTTGTACATAATTATTTCTATTTTTCACTGTAAAACTGCTTATGAACTTTGTACAGCTTATTGATTTGTATAGTTACTACTTTTGCACAACGTTAGTGAGCTAGTTGAGAAATAATTAGTTCTTCTAACCACACTGAAATATACAGCGACACAGAAATCGCTTTATTCCTGATCAATTAAGAAAAATGCATTGTTTTAGCCTTCCGATAGTACTCTATATAAGTATATCTCTGTCTGCAAAACACATTTATCTCCAATAATTATGATATAATAGAAATAATATTTAACCTATTTAGGGATAATTTATATCCTTGGAACAACAGAACGATTTATATTCGTAGAATGGTTGATCGAAAATTGGTATTTTAAACAGGATGAAATATTCGGTACTAATCTACCATGTTAAACAAGAAAGATACAATTTTTGGCCACGATGCGTTCCAAAAATCTCCGATATTATAATTTCTACGTTGTGTATTTCATTTGCTTTTTAAAAATGAGATATTATTTATCTCTTCGGAAATTAAAATGTATCTATTATGATCGAATACAGGATTTATCAACTGCACGGAAGACATAAGAATCGCGACTCAGAACGTGAAATGAAATATCATCCTGTCAATCTTGAATTTGAGATGAAATGACATACTTCAATAAGTCCAATAAGGCGTGAGCGAGGGTTAGCAATGAAAATGAGAACGAATATCAAACATCAAGCATCGCTCTCAAATATGGAACCGTAATGGTGATTCATCTTTCGAACGTTCCCATTGCGGAAATGAATCAACAAAAACGGAAGCGAGAATTTGATGGAATGCTCATCTGAAATTTTCCTTTGAGGTTATAGCCAGCTTCGCGCTTTCCGAGTCATCTGCCGTAAAGCAAATTGAAATTTCAGGTTGGGTTCATAAAGTTCGTGACCTACTCCACTACGCAATATTAATCTTGTTTCAGCATCATCCCAAAGGATCCGAAATGGCAATTTACGGCTAAGATCCAAAAGATAAACCCTTTCTTCATAATAGTTTTAAGTTACAGTGTAAATTTTCAAACACACTGATAATTTGTTTTCCGATGAGATGAAACAGTATCTAAGGAGAATCTTAAAAGTCGCACATATTTTATTAATCTTTTTGCGCAACGAAACACTGACGATCCTACAACCATATCTTGAAGCAATAGATATAATTTCAAGGATTAAGCAAAGGTGCAATACTTTGCACGATGAAGTCGTGCGGTTGATCCCAAAGGAATAATAAAATGTGAAAAATAGCGACATGACTGGGAGTCGAACTTAGGTCTCCCACTTTCCGGGCAGGTATTCTGGCCACTGAACTACCATGCCGCGTGCTCACAAAGCATTCCCTTATCAATGTGGAAGAGACGCAGCATGGTAGTTCAGTGACCAGAACACCTACCCGGAAAGGGGGAGACCAGGGTTCGAGTCCCAGTGTTGTCGCTATTATTTAAGCTCGTTATTCCTTTTAGATATTATTTAATTTATCTTTCAAAGATGGATATAAAGATGGCAAATAATCTAGAAATAGGTACCTTCCATTTACTTTTGTCTAAGTCCTCTCCATGACTATGGTAACATGAAAGCCACTGAGGTATGAGGTATTTTTAGTAATGGAATATAACTTGGCAACTCCTCGTTGAATTCTGGGAAAAATGTTATTCCTGAGGTCATTGTGGTTAGCTGACATGAACTTTTTCTCAGGATATCACTCTGTCTCGGTGAGAAAAGCATCGAAAAGTACAACACTCCTCATCTTGCCCTAGTAAGCCTCATATCCTCTCTTTTGGTCAATAACGGAGGAGGGTGTGAAGATCAAACTGGCGTTGAGGGTGAATACTTCACAAACACTGACTTGTTAAACTTAATGCTGAAATTAGTTGCTTAAACTTTATCTCATTCCTAAAATTTAAAAAATGGCCTCACTCCTCATCTTGTCTAGGAAGCCTCATTCCCTCTCCAAAGCTTGTTTTCGATAATGGTGGATGGGATGAGGATCCAACAAGCCCTCTCATTGATGATCATACAGATATACGAATTAATGAAATAAGACGGTAGAACTAATAATAGTTTTTACAATACCACAATAAATATATACACACGACCTAGGTTTCATAGCATAGCAACATCATCATTGCTTAGTCCGATGACGTTGCTAAACAATGAAACCTATGTCGCGAGTGTGTGTATTTATTGTGTTATTGTATAAATTAAAGTGTTAGTTCTACCATCTTATTTCATTCTGTTATGGCAAACCACCAAGTAAAGGCCGATCCCATAGACCTTATTTTGAAAGAGATAAAACTTCTCTATATATTGTGACACGCCCATGTGCTATAGATCATAATTTTGGAATATCCCAGTTTATGTTGTTTCGATGAAACTAATGTTATGATACACACAATTGCAAATGTAATGCAGATTTGTAATCTGTAAGTCATTAGTAACTAACTAATTGTAAATAATGTAAATAAGTGCGTAGCTACGTCTTTTACGCGTACTTCCAATACTACCAGCACACCGTTTCATATTTCAGGACATCCTATGGACTTCGTGAGACAGCTCAAATACCTAGGAATTACGCTCAAGAGTATTTTGTCTTCGAAGAGCATATTCGAAGCGTTATAAGAAAGGCAAACGGGATGCAAATGTTAGCCAGTAGGATTCTGAGGGGATATTCATCAAGAGTAAAGGAAATAGCGTACTTTTCTCTAATTAGAAGTCTCCTCGAGTATTGCTGTGCAATTTGGAATCTTCACGAAGTAGGATTAGTCTCCGATCTTGAGATGGTTCAACGTAGAGCGGCTAAGTTTGTCAAGTGAGATTTTAGATTCGACAGTACTGTTTCAGCTATGATAGAATCCCTCGGGTGGACTTCTCTTAGGGATAGAAGATTTGATCACCGACGTAAGTTCTTCGAAAAATTTATTCCCACAGATCTCATCGACGAGATAGCTGATATTGTTACTCCGGTTAGAAACGTGCGTTATCTCCGATAGAAAAGTAATAAGCGATTGTCAGGACGGACAGTTACTTCTGGTCGGTTTTCCCTCGTAGTATTAAAGAAGCTAACGGCAATTAGGGTGTGAGAAGATTAGCAGTGTTTTTACACCCCCTGCCACGCGCTATTGGCGGTTTGCAGAGTTTAAATGTAAATGTAAACTGTTAATTAACTGTATCGTAATTAATACAATGACTTGTCCTATACTCGTACATACCATATATCTTTGGATGAATACATTTATTATTATTACTCACTAAACCTACTCTTTATACTATTGGATAGAAGAATTAAGTGCGTTTATGCTAAATGTATACCACGTTTTTACCGTACAAGGCCAGACATCAGGTCCAGACAGGTCGCGTGGGGAAGGAAATTTCTCGCAAAGTCTTGATAGTTTCGTGGAATGTCCAATTAGGGTAGGCTTGAGGTCATCATGAGGTCAGACGTAAAATATAAACGGCAGACAACGTCGTGAATAAATAAAACGACAATCCATTTCCGCAGCGAGAGAAAGCCGTTTTATTTATAATTTCCTTCGCCATCGCGGTAACTAAGGAAACGGTACGAATAGTGGCGATAATCACGTCAAAATATTTCATTCCAGCGCGCCCATAAAAATGTTGATTCGGGCACGAAAAACACCATTTGCATACCCCATCTCGTCCTTTCCTCACTGGATCTCATTTGCTCTCTCGAATTTCTCTTCCGCTGATTACCTTGGCAACCACTCACCCCTCCCTCTATTTTAAGTACCAGTCCCTTTTACAGCATCCCTGGGGCGATAAGTGGTCCACGTCAATCGATACCATTCTCCGCTGCTTGAAAAAGGTGGCAATCGCTAGATGAGGTGGCGAGCGAAAGGAAAACCTTCATTTTCCCCCTCTGGCGGTCCGCGCTCGAAGTTTTGATGGTCTTCGTTCAGTTTTGATTGCCCTCCCTCAGTCTGAGGACGCTCGCCTGGGCGTGGTTGTTTGAAAGAGGTTCGGTTCCATTGAGTGCAGGAAGTTTTTCAGAGTACCGCATCGCGCTCAGCCATTTGACTACCCATCCCGCCTATTGTAGTTCCGCGCGGCGTAGTCGAATGGAGGCGTATTTAAGACTAGAACTCATTTAGAGGCAAAAAGGGTTTGCGCGCGGGGAAAGGGATAACTATTAACTTGCTATCCAAACCAAGCTCGATTTACATTTATACGAAGTTACGCTGTTAACTCAGCATTCCCGACGGACACGCTCCCCTACACGAGTATACAGCGAATGCTGAAATTCCCTAATGATAAAATTTGTGAAAAGTAGTAAATGTCGAATTTCGCAATCACAAAATGTTGCACTGAAATTTGCTAATGCAGAATTTTGTAAATACCGAAATTCGCATGCGCAGAATAATTTTGCAATTTCAAAAATTCGCGAATGCCGAATTTGGCGAATACCGAAATTCGAAAGTGCAGAATTTGCTAATACTGAAATTCGCAAAGACGGAAAATTTCCAAATAGACATCGTTGAAAATCGCATATACTGAAATTTGTAAACACCTTATTAGCGAACGTGGGAATGTAGGAATTCGCAAATTTTCAAAAAATGAAATCTGCATCCGCCGAAATTAACGCTCCTTAATGAGTAACTGAGTCGGGAGAATAAGGTGGAGATACTGTAGAGCGGTTATCAACGTGTCTTCACTTTATCAAAATGATCTAATGATAACCCCCGTCCTAAAATATTTACGAGTTTGATATTAATGCGATAAAATAACCGCCATATGCATGTTTTAAGGTCATAGTTCAAAGCACATCAACAGTAAATTTGAGATGAGAGTAGGCGAAAATGAATAATTTCAATATTGATGACACACTCAAATTTTCTGCGATAATACATCCGGCAAAGAATTTCATAACTTACGCGAGAGTTAAAATTTACGCCATTTCGCGAAGACTTAAACTTGAGAATGTAGATCTCGCAGATGCTGCAATGCCTTAGCACAATCAGCTGATGTTAAAGAATTCGTAATAAAATGGTTCCCGACCCTCAGATAGCGTACGGTTATAACATCGTAATTCGCAATGGGATTGCAAAAACTATGACCTACTAGGCACATCATACTTAATTTACGACTAAATATACCGACTTACAGTCTCCACAAAGGAAGACTTCCTTTGTGGAGACCCCCTGACGATGGAGGCTTTGTCTCTGACATGTACATTGGGACTTCCCAGAATCTGTAATCCGGAGCTCCCCGTTTGTCTCTTAATGCGAGTTCCGCCTGCCGAAATAAGGCTTACAGAGTTTTTAAACCTATTCCAACATCGAACAATTGTTCAAAAGAAAATTAAAGAGGATACATATCTGCTGTAATAATCCGGGCGATTTAACTATAGTTAATACCCTCCATAATGTATTCTAAAGTTACCTTTATATCCGTTGTCTGCATTTCAGCAGATAGCAGGAAGCGTATAGAATGATTTTTCTTTATTTTCATACGTGATTCGATGCTGTCGCATATTGTTCGTGGAGAAATGTATTTCTGAGCTCAAAACGTCTTCCAAAGACAGAAATTAGTTTCATATACAATCCGTAAGGTGGCAGCGTATGTACAATAGAAAAGAAGGGAATTTTCGAATGCGTGCGCTCCAGTTTAAATTGTTTGTAAGGGTGATTCCAAGATATTCAACTGACTACATTTAAATTTGTCCCACTAAATTTGTGCGGGTGGTTCTGACGCAATTGTTTTCTTTCGAAGATATTTATTACAGAGCATTTATTTACATTAAGATCTGGTTGCCATTTTTTGCAACAGCTTTGGATATGAACTAAATCGTTTGAGAGTGAAGCGCTATCTTCGACCCTTGATATTTCTCTATGTACAGTACAATCTCTGTAATCCGGTCTTGCGGTAATCCGGCACGTCCAGTAATCCTGCGTGCAGGGCTGGAGCCCTCATTTCGGTTATCATAGTTTCGTTAGTTTTATAGTGTTTGTTTCGTTATTGTGTATCTAAGTGTGCGTCTGTCCCATTCGTACGTAATTTGTATGAATTTGTGGTTACGAGACCGACTGTATCGGAAAAAGAAACAAGTTATCTATGAAAATAAGATCGGGCGGGCGCGCGGCGAAGGTGATTTTGCATTTAATCGATAAATTTATAAAGGTTTTTTAGTCCACTGTATTAGTGAATTTCCAATTATCCGTCGTTTTCGATAATCCGGCTATGTCACGGGTGCATATGTGTCGGATTAGTGACATCGCGCTGTATTACCGAGTCATCCGCAAATATTCTCACATTGCTATCGATCGGGTCATTGATATGAATCAGGATACGATATCATTTGGACGAATCACAAATGCCTGGACGGAATGTTCGAAATTCGAAAAGTTACGGGAAAATAAACCGGACCAAATTCACAAAACACCGTTCCCGAGTGATATAGAGTAGAAACCGGCTAAGACGTTTCACGGGGGACCAAGCGAGAATCGCGTCTTAAGCGGGATATCGTTATAACCGGGTTGTCTAATGCTGGTTGCCTTATATCATATTTTAGAAGAATAGTCTGCTTTGCTTAACAAAAAAAGCCCCCTAACCTCCAAAATCAAATTTCAACTCATAAACTCTTTTATTCTCCCCCTCCTGACCTACGCATCCATAATCTCCTTCAATACAACAAAGACAAACATAAGTTTAATAGAAATATTTTATAACAGGGCAATAAGATCACTTACAGCAACAAACCGCCTAATCCCACTTAAGGAAATCAAGAAATTCTATAATCTTACAACAGTCTCAAACTTGGTTGCAAAAAGCATAGAAAAATGCAATCTAAATCTAACTAATCTGGACAACCCACTCCTAAATAACCTATGGACTTACGAGTACACCCCTAGAACCTGGAGGAGAGGAGCGTTAAACTCCTCAAGCTGGTAACCTATAAACTAAAATTTCAACCTTAAAAAGAATAAAAAGAGGTACCAATAAAAAATTCGAATCCCTCCAACCGCTAATGTCATAAGCAACATCAAAAACAACAAGCAATTTCACCTTTCTGACAACCCTCAACCCTACCACCTTTACTCCCATTCTAAACAGCACTGTTAGGACTCCCTGCCCTTTACCCCGTTTCACCTTAATGCCACTCGCATCACCACCAATAAAGTGTCAACAGCACAATTGGCTCCTCGGCGCACCGTCGCACCTACCACCATTCCCGCACAAATAGAACGTCTTACAGTTCGTTTATATCTTCCCCGATGGATTTCCGCAACACCTCGCCTAATACTGTGAATTTTATTATTTGATCGGTTTACATGCGAGCAAAATTTACGTACAGCGGTTTACTAAAAAATCGAACGGGTATATATTTCTGCCCCGTTATCTTATGCAGCCGTTGGAACAGAGAGTTCACATTCTGACAACGCCGTAGGATTACCCAACCCTCTGAGTAACTGTATATGAGCCCTCACTCGAGAGGTTTACTTGAAACACCCCCTATCTTTGTGAAGAGAATTGTCGGTAGAAGCGATGAAAAAGTCCGTGAGAGATGTTACGTTGCGTTGGTCAGGCATCACATAAAACATGCGTGTAGTGTATGGGACCCTGCAGAGAAGTGTTGTATTCGGGAATTAGAAGAAGTGCAACGGAAGGCGATACGTTTTGTAAAGAATTGTTACGACAAGACAGTGAGTGTAACGCAAATGCTTCAGGACGCAGGATGGGAATCTTTAGAAAATAGAAGGCTTAGACAAAGACTAAATCTCCTTGATAAATTTAGAGAAAGCACGTTCGTAGATGATGTAGCTGACATAATGCGCCCCCCATGTTACATAGGCCGTTCAGACACTGCGAGAAAGATCAGAGAAATAGATGCTAAAACGAATCGATACAAGAATTCATTTTTTCCGCGAACGATACGCGAAAGTAATAGATTAGCGAAGTAAATTCAGTAAATTCATGGTGCTTGCACCCCCTGCCACACGCCGAAAGGCGGCTTGCAGGGTACTAATGTAGATGTAGATGTAGATGTATCTTAGAGGCTCCGAAGGTGGGATGCAAGTTGTTCTGTTTCGCCACATCTTCTTTTTCTTCTCAGGAAATAAGCCATCGGAAACATGAGAGTCAAAAGGAACCCCCTTAGAGTAAGGCAGAAGAGGAGAGATAACGGCGATATGGATAGCGTAAAAAATTGCTCGATCAAATGAGGCGGAAATTCGGTTAAAGCGGGCTGTAGCGATTCTAAAGACGGCCAAAATTCGCGTCTTAAGCGGGAAGCAGAGCGTCTCAAGCTGTATATTTACCTTGTGATTCGTGTGGTATGGACCGGGAGAATATCGTGTCTTAAGCGGGATAACGTCTTCAGCGGGAGCGTCTTAAACGGGTGTTACTGTATTCTGAAAATATCAGTGAATCGGATGAAGACATTTGGTTCCAATCATTTACATGATATTATTTCTTACGTATAATTATTGGGAATATTGTCGTATCTCAATTTGTTTCTATACGTCAATTACAATTTTTATTCATTGTTGACAGTTGTCATACGACAAAAGAAGGGTCTCGTTACATCGACTTCTCAACAATCATCCCAAGTAACAACCGTTTCCATGGCAGAAGGCAAGTTAATTTACTTTCTGTTCCACGCATCAGTTTAAATCTACGTCACTACGATACTAAGGTGGTTTGGCAGGGGGTTTATGAACTCTCCATCATCCTATATTTCTACTGTCCTTTCTTGTTCCTGAGAAACTGAATTTGTCCACCGACTATTCCTATTTTCTATTCTTTTGTCATTTACAGGCATTATCTGATTGACCATTGTACCGGAGTAAATTATAGTATCTCACATTTCATTCGAGAAAGCATTATCTCTGAATTTTTTTCACAAATTCACTGAGTAATTAATCTTCATTCTCCACAAGATCTCCATCCTACCGCAAGAAGCACTTGTGTAACGTTCTCTAATAAATTAAGACTCAAATTTTGGCGTTTCGCGGAACACAAGAAAGAATGCTGTAGAATAATCCGTTTATAAGATAAATTTGAATGAATTGTAATTTCTTTAGGAAACTTAGTTTCGTAAGATTCGTAATTTTGTAAAAATGGATTGTTTCGAAACATGTCGAAATTTCGTATAGTAAACTTCTAGCATTGGTAATGATTTATGAATACGTAATTACCTAAAAATCGCAATTACGTTGTGGAAACATAATTATTCTGCTCCTTTTCCTCATCAATATGCATAGAATATAAAACACTTAAAACAATGTTCGAAATAAATATATTGTCACATTTTTCATTTATCAAAAGAAATTCATCAGGAAAGAGGTCTGTGGCGTCCATTCTTAATTTTGCCAGAGAATTTCCTTCTTTCTCTGCTAAAGATGATCGTTTTCTATTTATTTTAATCAACTTACGGCGTTCTCCTTTCATTCAGAAAGCCCTCATCCCTTTGAATGATTAGCATTTTCCCTGAATCTTCCATTAAGATTTTCATCTTCCAATTCGTGCAGAATTAAGATCTCCTTGGCAAGTAATTTGGAGTGCGCGCTAACATAACATACCCATTACTTATCTTTTAAGAATAAATAGTTAAATTAGATTTTCAACCAGTTACTGAGATGATCGCTGATAAAAACCAGTGGAAACCCAAATCCCAACCATTTAGCCTGCAAGGCTAACCTACTGTCGGAAAACCTTTGACCTAAATTGGGTGATCAAGAGCCAAACCGTTTCCATATAACTAACAATCTCCAATCATAAATTTACTTCGAAGAAGGTTTGAATAAACCCATTAGTGCCAAAGGTAAATTTTCCAGTGAAATGGCTTTCCGTGTTTCAATATATATAGAAATTTAATTTTCATAAATTTCATTAGTTAAGACGGAAAAATTCTTCCTAAATTCCACCAATAAAATATCGGATAGAAATCACTTTTCAAGGTGTATACAATGAACCGTAAATTCTGCAAAATACAGAGCAAAGCTATAAAACAGGCAACTATCATAAAACCTGCCCAAACCTGACATCAGGAAACGCCCCTTTTAGAGAACCTTTACCTTTAATTGCTAATATCAATGTTTATGTTACTCAACAAACTCTTGGGGACAATTGAACGAAATAAAGAAAACTTATATTATTTTATAGTTTTATATTGTGTATTCTGTGGAAATTACCAAGTTCTCTTTATTTCATTCAATTGAATGGCTTTCCACGAAGTACGGCCAGAAACGATTGATTACATTCTTGGGGACAACTTAAACAACAGTTATTTTTCCAAATTCGTGAGCTTTTCAAACCTGCAAATAATTTACACGCACTCGCATAAATACTTAACGCAGACAGCCGAAGACGTGGGACTATATCTCCTAACATCAGCAAGCCATAAAAACGAAATACGGTCACGCATTCATCCCAACCATTAGGTGAAATATAAAGCGATTTATGACGACCTGGAAGGGAGAATTTTCCATTTGAGATGCCGCTGGCATTCTCCTTTTATTCAGAGAGCCCTCATCCTTTTGAATGATTCGTATTTTCCCTGAATCTTCCATTTGCTAAATGTCATTTCTGCCATGAATATTTCAAGACCCTCTAAAACTCTGAAAGGTCAATGAACTTACATCTGCAAACCCATGCGTTGGTGCTGATAGAATTAGATTAAGGTGACGACGAGCGTAAGGATTAAGAAAACCATTTCACTATTTGGACTTGGCGGACGCAAACAACTGTAAAGTACTCTTGTCGAAATTAGGTATTATTCTCAGCCAATCCACCATTAGTCACCAAAAGTCGTCGAGAAAGAGGTTTCTACGAAGTTGAGCTATGAGGGAATTTACCCGTTGTCCTAACCGAGCCAGGACGAAAGGAATAAAAGTCCAAATGGGTGCAACGCAATTCGCCATGTAAACAACACTTTCCGTGTAAATCAATAAACAGTTTCAACATGAATACCATTACTAAATACCAATCATACCTAAGAGTAGGGTTACCAGATTTTCCATCAAGTCTTTCCCTAGGATATAGGCAGCTAACCATTCAATCCATTCTGCCCCGTAAAGTGAGAGAACAGGTTCAGTCTAGGTCAGGTTCAGCCTTAGTCTCGTCTTTCTCTACAGCTATAATTTTCAAGGAAGTTAAACTATCTACCTGTGTATGCAACTAACTTGCGTTTTCCTTGGGTGCTACTACCACCTCTTCACGAATTAAATGTTTATCTGTCCCTTGGTACAGGATGGAGAAAAATGTATCATTCGTTTACTTTTGTCTCAGTCTTGTTCATAGTTGCGATGATATGAAAACTACTGGGGTGTGTATGAATAATGGCACGAATCTCTGTATGTAATGCTAAGATAAGTACTGCTTGTAGGGGAATTGTGCTAAAGTTATTAGAGGAGATATTTCGAGTGAGGAAAGTAAGGGCGAAGTACCTCACTCCTCACCTTCTCTAGTAAGCCTCATTTCCCCTCAATGTAGAGGGGATGAGGTCTCAAACAACACGAATACTTTACAAACCATTTTTCTCACGGATCTTTTTCATGCAACGGACTTTTTCTACATCAAAAATTTAATAATGATCACTAATATACGTAAACTTAATATCATTCGAGACGTTTTACGGGACATTTAAGGCGCAGGACAACGGTTTATAACACATGACTATTGAGCAAAATGCGGGACTTATGGTCACCTCACCACAGAGACTTTCATATTATCACTTCTATGAACCGAAATAGAGCAATATTGTACGATAGATGCATATTTTTAATTAACGAAAGACAACTGGGAGAACCGGGTTCATACACCGGCCGTGGATATTTATCTTCGCCTCTTTCCCTACAAGAGGGCAGAGGCAGCCCCCATTCGGGGTGTGGCAGTGGGTGTAAACACCGCGGGTTTGAGTTACCTCTTTAATTTATTGTTATCGCGTATCGTTCGCGGAAAGAATGAGTCCCTAAAAGGACTTGTCCTCGCGTCATTTTCTCTTATTTTACGCTCATTGTCCGATCGGCCGAGGTACCCTTTTGCAAAGGGGCACTATATGATACGTATTTATCGCGTGGGGAAGTAATGAAGTGCCCCTTCTATTATTAATATTATTACCCCTTTCGCAAAATTCTGTTTACTCAATTCTGCCTTCGTGTAGATGCTTTCAAGCTCACAAATACAAGAGACTGAAACAGAGAAACAATACATACGGCGTATCAATAGGGTGTCGTACACTTTCTGAAACATTAACAGATTATTCAAGAACGAAGATAAGCCTGCCCACGGATAATCAGACAGAAATTGAACTATTTTTTCAAAGTTCTGAAATTTTTCATGCATGCGTAATTCCTCACGTTCTCAAATTCCTCGGAATATTTCACGACTAAAATAAGATTCTATGATCATTTTCCTTTTTCGTGACACTTGTCTCGATTTCCTAGGACCATTGTTTCTAATTTAATTTTGTAAGAGAAACGACCTCTGCAAGTCATGAAAACGTACTTTACGTTCATCTCTTATGGAAACGTATTATAGGCTCCTGGGTTCGAACCCGGGCTTTTACAGAGATGAGAATAGTTTTCCTGGGGGTTTCAGCATCGTAGAATTACAGTGCAGTTTGTTTCAGATCTCTAAGCTAAGCCGTTTCTTAGATACATAGGGGGACGGACAGACACTTTTTATATATATGTTATATATGATTTTTCAGTAATTAGAGAAATAAAATAAATCTATACGTGACTGTACGGTTATCCAACCACGTATCAGGTGCAAAAAATTGTAATTTATGAACCGCTAGAATAAACAACCTTCAAATTTGTAGAAAAAGGTATAACATAACCTCTTCCTTTCCAAATAAACTAGCTTTCCACAGAAAACGGGACGTATATTTAAGTATCAGGACGTAGGAATGACAAATAGGAGATCCGGTTACATTCTCCATTCCCGACAGTTTTCCCTAACTCTGAGAACTTAAAACAAATACTTCGATAATGGAAAGGATTTCCGACTGTTCACAGATAAACGCCAAGAAAGGAGAGCCAACCACTTCCATATGCAAGGGAAGATCGCAAAACACCCCGGAGGAAGAGCTAGAGAATGCATTTACAAACACAAAAGAGAGACCATCTTGAAAATCAGAGAAAGAGGGATACATGTGGCTCCGCCGGCGGCGAGAGAGGGAACCAAAGAGGCAGATATGGCGGACAAAAGTGTAGATAAGTTTTCCGCGGGGTTAAAAACCCCCGATGGGAGGGGACGAGTGCGCGGAAAATGGTGGAAGGGAAGAAAACGAACGGACGAGGCGTGCAAAAAAGTGGCAAAAACTATCCGCGATGGATGAACGCAAACGTCGGGAGCAATTGAAAAGACGGCTCGCTTTTTTATCTCGGGCTGCTTTTTTTGGGGATAAAGACGGGAAGAATGGGGTTGCTGCGTGTAGCCTTGCATTTAAGATACGGCGCGAGAAGAAAGCATGAAAAGATTTCGCTCAATGGACCGAGTTCGGAGGCTGGAAGAGCGCCGGAAGCGTGTTGGCAGAGCGATGTGAAAGAGAAGAATTTCGAAAGAGCGAGCTATTCAAAGAGCGGAAACGATATGGAATATTCGGATAAAAGACCATTCGTGAGTTTGGACCGAAAAATGGAGGATTTTGACCGCGTGAATTCGTAAATGGCACTTGGTACTGGTACACAGTTTCCTATTGCCACAGGTCCATTCGCCAGTCGAATAAACGAGACTCGATGCATGCGTCGTTCAGGCCGCAGATTTGTGGAGTAGTACAGATTATATGAGGTAGTGCGACGGTCAATTCACGATCATCATTTTGCGGTACCGAGAGAAGAAACTGCGGAGAATTCTGCACATGACATTCACCTAATAGTTCACGGACCTCATTCGACGTGTCTGAACATGACTTTGTTTCCACGCCTACTCCGATGAAAATCTCGTATCCAGGCAAAAATCTTTCCTGTTACCCTGACGACTGGAATATTTTTGTTTCCTTTTTAGCATAGGATAGAATAATACTTCCTTTATTATTGTTATTATTATTATTAATGTTTTATTAGCTCTGAAGGGTTGCCCATTAGAGCTGGAAGATAATTAATGGCATTTTTGCTCTCAATAATTGATATAATAGAACAATGTCAAAATTAAAAACTACATAATATGGTCAAAATTTTACAAAGTACACAAAGAAAGCAAAACAAGATCAATCATAAGTAATAAAAGAGATGATTAAATAGTTTGTCTTTAAAAGATCTGCATGAAGAACAGTTCTTAATCCTATATGGTAAAGAGTTCCAAAATTGTGAGGCTATTATTAAGGAATTAACATAAGTGTTGGTATGAGGAATAGAGTAATGATATGTAATACGAATGCTGCTGAGGTTTTCATGGTGCTAAATAAGGAAAATCTATACGTTTCCAAAGAATGAACACTGAGTATATTCCACCAAAGATTTATTCCTACGACCGGTTTCGTCATCAAGATGCCATCTTCTGAAAACCATTGGTGGAAAATACTCAGTGTTCTTTCTTTGGAGATGAGTGCGGAATCCACGAATTCACGTTTGATCACATTAATTATGTTTAAGAGAAATTTACATAAATACCCTGCGAGCCGCATATCGGCGTGTGGCATGGGGTGTAAACACCGAGCAACCGAGCTACTTTCTTAACTTACTGTTATCGCATAACGATGCGTTGGTATACGTGTTCGTATTTTGTTCTTATTATTTTAGCATTTCGTTTTCTGTGGTTTGTTTTTTGATATTCAGTAACAAAATGTATAAATTCTACAATCTTTGGCCGGACTTCGTGGAAAGACATTCTACAATGACAAAGACACACTTAGTAATCCATAAAATAAAAGTTTATTACGACCTTGTAATTTTTTACAAAAAAATCTCCTTTTTGTTCCTTGCACTGAAGGGTATTTGTGCCCATAGTAACAAATATTATCTATATATCGTTATCGCGGAAAGAATGAGTCCCTAAAACGTAGGCAATCAATTCAATTCTTTTATGGTCTTTCTTCCGAACAAAGATATCCAGGATGGAGAGCCATAAAATATTATCGCATGTGAAATTCCGTAAAATATAAAAACCCTGCAAGTGTTCAAACTACCGTGATAACTAGGTAGTGAAATCGAACTTTTTACTGTCTACTACGTAATGTGATCGATTTATAGTTTTGCTGAATCCAACTAAATCGTATCCAATTGAATCGTAGTTCTATACGTAAAATCGGAGAAGAGTAACAGCCAAGTTTACTTCCATTTTCTAACTTAACCTAAGAACGGCTTTTTGGGTCGGCTACCTCGGTGAGGACCTCTGGCGGCAGTTCGTGCCACTATAGTAAGTGTTACATAATGGTACGATTTGAGTGACGCTTTTAATAACATTCAACTGTTTGTGAAGGGCATGAACGCATATTTCAGGTCCATATAGCTTTTTCTTCCGCTACTGCGGTCATTTACGAGACAGAGATACAAGTATTTAAATAATAATTTCCTCTATCCTGCACTAGATAAAAAAGAAAATCAATTCCTCACTTTATGCGAAGTATTTCGTTAACAATTATAAAACTTATATCTACAAGACCACGGTTGCGAGGCAACATTTGCAGCTGATAACATTTAGATTGTTGCCTTATTTGTTTGCACGTTGCCTTAATTGCATTCATTGTTGCGTTAGTTGTTTATCGGGTTGAAAAGGGCGCTGATAAGATGAGAAATTATGAGAGAGTGATGTAGAACGTTGATGCAGATCCATTTCTGCTATTTTTCGGATAAACCTGGGGTGAGAAACTGACGCTATTAACCGCCATCGACACAGACCTTAGCGTCGCGTCCTTAACGACCGAATAAACAACTCACGCAACAATAAAAGCCATCAGTCGCTAAACACGGGTACTTCTCATACAGCCCTCGTAAATATGGAGGCTGTTCGCCTTGCTCACAAAAGCATTCCCTGACAGTGTGGTAGAGACGCGGCAAGGTAGTTTAGTGGTTAGAATACCTGCAACGATTAATGACGGAAAAAATTTTGATGAATTCATCTCCTCCTAAAATGTCCGGATTCTAACGGCATCGATTATTCGTGTACGTTCCCCTGTTCCTACGGCGCGTGAGGGCTGTGTTTCTGCAGAATTTTCCTAGACCCAGATGCAGAAAATAAGGATATCATTCCTCATTCGGAAAGGTAACGCGACGTTTAGTATGACTTTGTGTGGACTCAAGAACACTGGTTATTTCACTCGAGACATGAGATATCACTTGCAAGGGTAGGAAAATGCATAGGGCTGAAGGGATGTGTGACACAATAGAAAAATGAAGCGAGGTTGCCATTAAAAGAGATGGAATTCTGCGGTGATAAATTCATTACTTTTAGAGGGAGAAATGTTTCTTCGTTATTATTCATAAAATTTTAAAAATGTTGATTCTGGAGAAAGGTTTTGTTGATGAAAAAATATATAAACAGGGAGAAAGGTGTGGTAAATATACAGAATAGACACTCGTACCACCCAAGTTCACTTCAGAACATTAATAAGGAATTAGCACTCAAATGTTATTTTGCAAAAAATTAATAAAAATATCGATTTTATTCAAAAATTCCCTTCAAGAATATCTATGCCGTAATAAATGAATTAAAGTCTACGAACTCGTATGAAGGTTTAGTAAACATAAAAAAACACCACCTATTTAACAGGCTAAAGGAAAACGGCTCACCAAATCTTAGTTGATACCTTAAGGTTTCATTATCAGGTGTGTTCTAATAAGAATGGCATGTTACTAAGCAAATTAAACATCAATGTCACAGGTCGTCATGACAACGGAGTTCATAAGGGAAGGATTGGACGTGTTTGAACTATTATAATATGTTCACGAGAATGATACTAATATCGACGATTTTACGATAATAATCTTTGAGAAAGGGTTCTCCATTTTCTGAGATTCGTATTTACCGTTTAACGTACGAATCTTTCTCACCTAAGTTTGCAAAATAACAGGTGCCATGCACGAACTAATAGTGTTTCTTCCGGAGGTTTTTCAAAAGTGTCGAGCGTCAAAACCAGGGCTATATTGGGATAAGTCGTTGACGTTTTTGTTAATGCTCAAAGTCCTCTTACAAGATCTTTGACATCGTTTTCAGAACTGGTCGGAATTTCCAACGAGAATTTCTAATCTGCGCAACGAATCTACTTACTCATGGGAAACACTGGCGATTCGGTAACTTCGGTCTAATAGTTGTAAACATTTACTTATAAATGCATAAAATTCACCCCACGCATTTATTTTGACAGTATGTTCCCTTTGGCCTCTGAATACTTTAAAATGTTATTTACCAGTCGAACCTGCACGTAGCGTCACTGCTTGGGTGCCGTTAAAATTGGCACAACGACAAAAAGACAAGAATTTATTTCAAAACACAAATTCTTATTAAGACAAACATGAAGTAGGAATTCCAGGAACAATTCACAAGCTAAAATACACTGTGGAAACGTACGGGAACAATAAAAACGAAATAACTACAGTAAAAAACAAAAAATGTATACTGCATGTATGAAAATAAACGTAGAAGGCAATAAAATATCACGATCTCCGAGTCTCATTATGATAATGGCAGCCACGTGTTCTAGTGTACCCATGTTCGCCCACTGTGCCCAGCACTTATCTACGTACTGAAAATGGGTTAATAGCGATAAACATAGAAGAGAACTGTGCACACAGCCTTAACTGCAATTCCCTCTTCGCGGAAAATCTCATTTACGGGTTCCTGGCCGAAGAAAAATTAAATCAAAACGCAGAGAGTGGATTTTCATTGTTTGGGGCAGCAAACGAAAACAACGCCAAGGCACCTACAAACACGGCACTTCATTGTTCCCCAAATTCCATCTCGGGCAGACATTACGACTATCGGGGTAACGTGGACCAGGAGGCGGAGCGCGGGCGGAATAATCAAATCCGGAAACACGGAGGAATCCCTTCCTTCTCCTAGGATACCAGTCTATTTGCATGCGAGCAAACCTCCTGCCGAGGAGGTTTCCAAGGCGACGGAACTTATTCGGGATTCCCCCGTCGCCTAAGAAATTCTCTTTTAAACATCACGAGAACGCTTTCAAAACCGGTACTGTAGCATATGGACCAGCCAAATGACGCCAGATTAGCTTACCTTACCTGCTGACTACAGATAGGATAACGGAAAAATAGTGAGAACGATAAAGCACCTGAATGACGACTGCGCGCGTTTTGATAACTAAAAAAAGGTACAAACGACTTTCTTGGGCGAAATTAAGATTAGGGAGTCCCATTTCACGTTGTTATAGTTCATTCACTAGATGTTTGAACTTTAGAGAGAGAAAGAAGACGTTATCTCTTCGTATAGGGAGCCAATAGGACATGGCGATCTATCCCCCCCACTCATCAAGGGCGTGGTAGAACTTTGCTGTGTTGCAACATTAGCATAAAAATATAAATTTAGTTAAAATCGTTTCAGTTTTGAGTGAAAGCAATGCCGGAGATAACACTGTGATTGATTTTAGGTTAATTAATAACACAACCGCATAAAGAACAAAAATACCACATTTCAAAGAAAATCTTGAATTTATTCCAGTTTTGTTGGAACGGGTGTCTTTACTTCTGTAATTTAGAAAACAAGGAAGTTTTTACATCAAATTCTGCTTCAAATCATTTTCTTTCCGTTCGTATTATTAATTTGGCAGATAAACGTTTTTGAGGCAAATATTCAATAGAAATTATTGGAGAGGTCGAGAATTTTTAGAAAATGTATCGAAGAAAGTAGTCGCCAGCTGTCTTTCGTCGTTACCCATATCTATCTATCTCAGAAACAAGCCGTTTCTGAGATAGATAGATATGGGTACGGACGGACAGACATTTGCTTTATATATATATATATGATAACACACAAAATACAGATATAGAGAGAAGTAAGCGGTAATGAGGTAAAATTACAGGAGATATGGAAAAACGAATAACTTTCATAGAGGTTAGTGCAGCAAATTCTCATAGCAATTCGTTAAATTTTAAGAAGAAACGATGCATACAAAAGTAAATATGACCACTACATGTATCACGTATTGTTACTGAAATCGGATAAATATACATATAAACAGAATGCCGAAAAGGAAAAAAGACATGCATTTTTACGTCTCTCATACTTGACAATATTTATGTATTGGGTCTTCATACCATCATTTTCTCAAAAATAGAAGAAAATCAGTGTTAATGTTACGAGAATCTGCAAAGTGTTCAGTCCGTTGACCGGCAGGGACCGCCTCCCCTCTACCGTTAGCTACGGATAACTATGAGAAGGAAATGAGGCTTACTGGGCAAGATGAGGAGTGAGGTACTTTGCCAATTAGCTTGTCTCTGAGCCAGAATGTTATAAGCAGAGCAAACCCACGTCAGTGAAGCACAATGACTCTCCAGAGTAACACTTTTCGTATGTTCCAAAAGGGTACACCTTAATTAATGCCATTATTCAGCATCATACGACAGTAGCTTTCATAACATCACAGCCATTGAAAAGACATTGTGAGACGGAAGTAAATGAAAGGTGACATGAAAGACGACATTATTCTCAAAAATATTCCATTCATCATGATACCTTACCAAGAATAGCGAGATGTAGGTATTGAATAGTCTGTGTTTCGCCCAATATTTGCCCAAAGTCGGTTCATCCAAAGTCATTATCAGCTAAAGACATTACCTCCGTGACTTTTCACCAAAGATGAAAATCAATCCTATTTTTAAAAATGGTTCGTTTAAGACTTATCCTTACATAACATAGGTTTAAAATTTTTATATTTCGTGATTTTTCATTTATAAATCTGAAATCACTTTAGATAATGATGATATACATCCAAACTGGCCCAAGTTCGACGCCAGGACTTTTATAGGACCATCCATAAGAAATGCATGTAAAGTTCTTTTTTTATCAACTGCACGGAATATTCTTTCAGCAGAAAGGAATTGATTATTAACAATTACCACTCAGTCGCTAGGCGTTTTTGAAATACCGCAATGAAAAGTATCCGATTAGAGAAATATTTCTTGGGTGAAAAGTTCAAAGTGTTTTGCTTCTAGGCAACGGTTTCATAGGGAAAACTTCAGGGAACAGTATTGTGTATCGAACATCGTTGGACGAAGCTTCCAGGCAGTATAAATCGTACATCTTTTGAATAGAGCGACTTCGTGACTATCACAAGAGATTTAAGGTCCGTTTCGTCAACGGGTTTACAACTTCAGAAAGTAGTTTTTGACTTTGGTTATCTATCGTAGTTTTATTTGTTCCAAAAGTTAGGATTCAGCATATGAAAAATGAATATAATTTGTATTTTTGGTGTTACCATATGTTACCATGGTGGAATATGTACTGTAATGAAATATTAAGAATGCGCTGACCTTTACAATGTTTTAGATTATAAATCCCCTTGCCTTTATTTTAGGAGGCCCAGGGATGGCGATTGGTCAGCGCAATTCCAACCCTCGAGAAGAAGCACTGATCGGAGGGACTAACAGCGCTAATGCGATACGCACTGCACTCGTCGATGTCTCAACTCAGGTAAGTCTACTCCTCAGGTCATACTATCTATCACCTCATCTCTTTCCCTCGTAATACACACCTTTACCCGATCATGTTATATAATACCCTTTCAATTATTCTCATTGAAAAACTCACTACTATATGAAATCTGGTCCAGCGTTACTTGGTGGAACTTCATAATCACACAAAAAATTTATAAAACTTGTACAATTCCACAATTCAAAAAAAAAATCTCACTACTATATCTCTCACTCTATACTCTACTATAGCACTCACTACTATATCTATAACTCACTACTATAAGACTCACTACTATATACACTCACTACAAATCTCACTACTATAATATATCCTTACGATCGAACATCATTTCCATTTCTGGAAGCCTTGAGAATGGAGACATTGTTTCCGAAATGCGCATAGGGTGATTCCCAGAAATCGGTAATCCGGAAATTCTAGTTTGCCTTCAAATATATAGGTTTCGAATTGTTTTTAAATCTCTAAACAAACAGAGGTACAGATTTCCTATACCCTGAAATAAAGTGAGTTCCATGACGAAGCAAGGAAAGAACGTTCTGTGCCCAATAATGTGAGGTTTCTAAAATTAAAACATATTACAAATTGGTTGGTGGAAAGAAGAAACCAGATATCACATTTGAGAGTTTTCATTTGCTTAGAGAAACACTGCCCAACAGATAATATGAAAGCGATAACCGTCTCGATAGCGAACTATGCAAAGCCAAAGGTACTGATATTGGAGATCCTAATGAGATTACTTGCGTGATAGATATTATGTTTAGATATGAAATACCGTATACATTTTAATATATTCAATAATGAATCGTAGCCTTTTACAAAAAAACATATTGGAAGAATGGAATACTTTGAGACAACGGCTTGGCATAGAATACAAAAAAAAAGAATAACGTTTCTGCCGTCAAATAATTTGGAACAGTTTTCACGTTTATTTTGTGCAGAATATCGGGAAATCTATCTTTTGGTTCCTTGAAGCATTTATTTCTCCATTCTTCTAATTTGAACCCAATTTATCGGATTTCCCGATCCCGTTTCGTGAGTATTGGGCTCAACGAAGAGGTACTTTCTTCTCCCGAACCTCATTAAGGAAGACAGCGCCTTTATACCGCTCCGCGAAGGAAACTTTTCATCACAAAAACATTTTAAATTCAACGAATGTAAATGTGAAAGCTTTAACCCGGATTCCCGAATTCTATTTATCAACCAATTGATAATTCTCTCGTTGATTCTGGGGATGGATGCTCTTTCTGTTCGTTCCATTAATCAAACGAATCACTCGGAATGCAAATGCGTGGGTCGATAACGGAAATCTTTTTACGGCGAATACGGCGCAAACCGGTCAATGCTCTTTATAAAAAAACGGAGGGAAAACACTCGAGACTTCTTTGATGAGAAACACCATGGAAACGCTCTGCAGCGTCTGAGTGCAGCGCGGCTATGTAACTCCTATTTATTTCTCGGTGTTTACTGGAAGAGCCGTAGCATTATTACATAGTTTGGGAGCAGCAGGAAATAAAATAGGGCTTGCAATTTCAGACTTGTTTATCTCAATTGATGAGAAGTGTATGCGGGAGATGACGAGCTTTGTTTACTGAGGAAATGTAACATCCATTCACTCTAGGGTGTTTGTGTACTTTTGGCGAACAGTTTAATTTCAACGCGAAATGTTTTCATGAATATTCAATTGTATATAAATAATACGAAACGATTCGGAATGTTTAAAATTTGTTTCTAATCAATACATGGAGTGTTGAGGGGGATCAAATTCTATGGTGAAGGCCAAATTAATCAAAGACCGGTTTCATTGCTGTGCCACATCTTCAAGCGTAGTAACATCTTCTGTGGACGGAGTCAGATCGTGTTTTTATTTACTAATCATAGTAACACCGATGATTTCTCAGAAACGGTTAGGTCTAGAGATATGTGGTAAACTACGTTGGATTACCTGCTAGAAACCCTGGGTGAACTTATTTTTATCCCGAGAAAGACCCGGATTCGAACCTCGTGGCTAGTAATGTGTTTCCGTAAGTTTGAAGGTGATTTATGATTTTCGTGGGTACAAGGTTCTCGCTTTTCATTCATTTAGATATATAAATTTGAAAAGATTTCTATCGAACTGTATTCCTACGAAGACTAAATCTAGAATCAATCTTATTCTTGCTATGTTTTCATGTTTAATGTAAGAAAAAGAATGTTGGAACGCGGCTGTTAATGAATTAGATTTATTTGGTAACGCCCCATAATACGCTAAAGATATCAGACATTCGCAACCTTTCTGCGAAACGATCTCATAACATTCTATTCAGCTCCCCGTCGTTACTCCTTGTCTATGTGAGTACCCTGCAAGCCGCCTTTCGGCGTGTGGCAGGAGGATAATCAAACCATAAGTTGCATGGCCATGAATACACATGGTAGATTTCAAATCTGGAGTATGGAGACAGGTTTTAAAGGTCTAAAAACACTCCGTAAGCCGTATTTCGGAAAGCGGAACTCGCACTAAGAGACAAACGGGAAGATCCGGAATACCGATTTCTTGGAAGTCTCAATGATCATTTCAGAGACAAAGCTTCCATATTCAGGGGGTCTCCACAACGGAAGGGTTCATTCACTTCCTTGTGGACTTCCCAGAAATCGATAATCCGGAGCTTCCCGTTTGTCTCTTAGCGCGGAAACCTCTAATTCACGTTTAATGTCGATTTTCTTAATTATTCGCCATTTATTACGAAATAAAATGGAATATACTTGCTAATTCTGTAATTACCTCGCAACCGTCATTATTGTCTCGGATTAATAAACCAGCATTATAAAAAAAGGGGTGAGGGAATAACGCTCTTTTCTATACAATTTCTTTTGGCGTCTGTAGCAACCAAACGTTCTTTATAGCAAATTAAATATTTAATAATAAATTTTCTTTTATTTAATGCGTTGAGAATATAAAAGTAATGGGTTAACACGAAACATCGGTAAAAATGAGATTAATTTTCTCCATTGAGTTGAAACGTTCTTATGAATAATTTCTACAAAAATTGCGAAGAAATCATGAAATAATGAAATTGGATTACTCAAATCGGTATTTCAACATTGAATAATTATAATTTGAATCCAACGTGCGTAAGCAAATGTGATTCTTTGAAATAAAAATTACTTCATGGTTAATTAAGTCAGATAATTAAACACTTTAACAGTTTCGCATTGAAATGAACTTTGCTAACATTTTTGATGATACGCGGATGTGGATTTGATATCGAAGTTCAAATGTAAACTTTAAATTAACTACTTTGTAAATTTGGACAGCCGCTTTGTCACATGCGCGTAAGTTCTTGCAGACATAGAAGAATTTTCTTTCATAATATGACGAAGGAAATCCACCAAGTCACGTCTGAGAAGGTATATTTAAGACATGGATTACTAAAGTCTAAATGTTCCCACGTTGACGGCTTAAGGCGGTAGAGTAGGGAGGCTTATTATCCATAAGACTAACTAATCTCTATTGTTGACATCTTATGTCGCAACAATCTCTGCCGATTATTAAATTTAATCAGCCGACTATTAGAGCGATTTTTCTCATTGTTGGGAGAACATTTGAAAATTGTTAGTCTATAATGTATTGTTATTCAAAATTTCCTGAATTATTACAATTGTCACTCATGTTGTAGTGTTGGCAATTTATCATTATTATTCAAAGGAAGAAACATCGAATTTTCTATCTATAATATTATCCAATCAAAATTATAATATAATTTCAATCAAAATATTGATAATATTTCCCTTCGTTCAAATACTAAGGCCACCACCACCCATGGACACGGAGATCCTTACGTATCAGAATTCTAAAGTCGCTTTAAGGTCTCTTTTACTATCTATAGTCGGCACTCCTTTTATCTAGTCAAATATGATGATTAAACGGTAATAATAAATATTATTGTGGTAATTTCTCCTCTTAAATTTTTACAGACGAGTAAAAAACTATGACAAATTAATATATAAACTCCTAAAGAAAACAAAATTGCATTTTACGCATGAAAGCAGGTAGAAACATGCAAAATGTTGGTGCAATTTGTTTTATTCCCTGAAGTTTACTTATTAGATTTTATTCAACTCAAGTATCCATTATGAAAAATCTGATAGTAGTCCCTATTTTCTGATTTTTTCTTGTTTTTTGCGAAGTTTATTACACACAATCTAATTCAAAGACAAAAAGCGTACTGCATTGACTGTACACGGTTAGTGTACTTCTTTGCATACACACTGAATAAGTTACAAGTATGACTCGGAAGCTTTCAAATTAGAATTCATATTTCTTGTTCAACTTTGATTTCGGTGGATTTATTTTATCGCAGAGTTCCAATTCGCAGAAACCGCACATTTAGTGGTTTACTTAAAAAATACAAAATGAATACATAACTGAGTTCTCATTGCATAAATTTATATTGAATTTCACGACGAGATAAACCATATTCTTCCCTGAGGGTGGATGCCTTATAATACAAAACAAAGCGAATGCATTAGGTTCATGCTATACTTTGTTATCAGCGGTTAATCACATTAAACACGGAAACGATACGAATTTCCAATTTTCAGTCCATCGAAGTATTACTAGCAAATTGCGTGATGCTGATAAATCAATTTATGCTGTTAGTTCCATAATGTTACCTCTAGAGCGCATCGCATTATTAATGAAAACGAAGTTTCCCTTATCGCATTATTCTCAGCGCGGACGTTATAAGTGCGTCCTCCATTTCGACACCGTGGATCGCTAAAACAAAAATCCCAATTAAAAATGCGTTGTTTCAGTTATTTAAGTAATAGAGAATCAATTTGTACTACTTTTATTGAATCGGGATTCATCAACGATTGGTCGACATATGATTGTTGTACTAATACATATTATTATTAGATTATTGTAGCTTAGTCAGATTGTTGTAACTAATTAAGTTTGATTTAACGAATAAAAGCAATAATAAACAACACACATAGGCTGTAACTAACATATAAGACAAATTTACGCAGGAAAACAATTTATGTATTACGAAATCCCGTCGGCATAAATCGAGCTAATTAATAAATGATCATATGTTTGTCCCAATGATTCTTCAATGCAAATCGTTCTCAACTAAAAATCCTTAAATTTCAGAAAAGTTTCTCCTCTTCGCACAGTCTTTCAGCAATTCTTACCGTTGCTTTTAAATAAGCCTAAATTCCTAATTCATTCTTACGGGAATATGCATGAGCTCGGATTCAACAATCGACTTAGTCGTCATGGGAACAAGTTATTCACAACATGTTCCCATTTCATAAAATTTTCGGGTATTTTGAAAAACATTCGTAATTTCAAATTGAATGCAATATTACACGAAAAAAAATTAATAATCTTTTATAAATTTCCCTTCTTTGGATGCTTTTCTGACATCGTGTGACTATTCTTTCAGCTTTAATTTTGCGCAGATTAACTTTACGTGTGTTCTTTATGGAAATCTATCTGAGCGATTCAGTCCGCATCAAGCAACTACAGCCGACTTTGAAGTGTTCAAAATGTAAAATGCCTATAAAGTCAAAAATTAGTTAAATCAGAAGCTGGAATCAATAGGGGACCTATTTCATTCTCGAACTCTGCGCATATTTATGGCTCCATCTGTCATGACTACGTCGAGCTCTAGATACAGAGGTTAGCAACGAGTTAAGGGAGCTTAGTACTAGATGAATTAACTCGAGGGCAAGTACCCTTGAGGTATAACAGATCCACCCTTGAGTGAGATGACATGTAAATATTACTTCCTGGGAATATACTTAACCGACAGCGGTGGCGGAGTGGTTAGTGTTCCAACACTGAGGTCCCGGGTTCGAAATGGCTAGTCGGATTTTTCCGAATAGGGAATGGTTTTGTGTGTTTGTGAATAGTAATAACTATTAAAATTGATGTAATTCGGGTTGACCCGTTTCCATTAGAGAAGTTGTTGTTATTATTATTATTATTATTATTATTTAAACTGTATTTATCATATATTAAACTGAGGCGGACACTTTTTACTTTCTACCATCTTCATAAAATTCTTCCAAGCAATCTCCTTCGAATATTGTACTTTGCACATTGCGAATCTAATATAAAAGTAATGGGTTAACACGAAACATCGGTAAAAATGAGATTAATTTTCTCCATTGAGTTGAAACGTTCTTATGAATAATTTCTACAAAAATTGCGAAGAAATCATGAAATAATGAAATTGGATTACTCAAATCGGTATTTCAACATTGAATAATTATAATTTGAATCCAACGTGCGTAAGCAAATGTGATTCTTTGAAATAAAAATTACTTCATGGTTAATTAAGTCAGATAATTAAACACTTTAACAGTTTCGCATTGAAATGAACTTTGCTAACATTTTTGATGATACGCGGATGTGGATTTGATATCGAAGTTCAAATGTAAACTTTAAATTAACTACTTTGTAAATTTGGACAGCCGCTTTGTCACATGCGCGTAAGTTCTTGCAGACATAGAAGAATTTTCTTTCATAATATGACGAAGGAAATCCACCAAGTCACGTCTGAGAAGGTATATTTAAGACATGGATTACTAAAGTCTAAATGTTCCCACGTTGACGGCTTAAGGCGGTAGAGTAGGGAGGCTTATTATCCATAAGACTAACTAATCTCTATTGTTGACATCTTATGTCGCAACAATCTCTGCCGATTATTAAATTTAATCAGCCGACTATTAGAGCGATTTTTCTCATTGTTGGGAGAACATTTGAAAATTGTTAGTCTATAATGTATTGTTATTCAAAATTTCCTGAATTATTACAATTGTCACTCATGTTGTAGTGTTGGCAATTTATCATTATTATTCAAAGGAAGAAACATCGAATTTTCTATCTATAATATTATCCAATCAAAATTATAATATAATTTCAATCAAAATATTGATAATATTTCCCTTCGTTCAAATACTAAGGCCACCACCACCCATGGACACGGAGATCCTTACGTATCAGAATTCTAAAGTCGCTTTAAGGTCTCTTTTACTATCTATAGTCGGCACTCCTTTTATCTAGTCAAATATGATGATTAAACGGTAATAATAAATATTATTGTGGTAATTTCTCCTCTTAAATTTTTACAGACGAGTAAAAAACTATGACAAATTAATATATAAACTCCTAAAGAAAACAAAATTGCATTTTACGCATGAAAGCAGGTAGAAACATGCAAAATGTTGGTGNTACAGACTTGCTCTGACAGAATGTGATTATTCACAGTTTTGGTAATAAAAAAAAATTAAAAAAATTATTATTATATACCGTGACTAGGCGGTATACTATAGTGCTAGGATTACTGCAGCCAAACCATACGCAACCTTAAGCTAGGAGAGGAAACTTCCCTTCGCATGAGAGAAGAGGGTGACCACAACGTTCGGTATAGCACAACTACTCCACTACAGGCTTGGTAAACTATTTACCTTAACGGCAGCAGTACTGCGGAGTGAAGGGCAAAGGGAAACCACCAGATTACTCTCCGGAGGAAGGGACGGATCCAGGGGGGGCAATTGCAACGCCCTCGGCAACTTTGAAGGACCAGCAATTCCTCTAGGATATGACCAGAACAGCAGAACATTTCGAACAATTCAAACATCTCCGTTCCAAGTTTTACTTAGAAATTTTCTCTCCTATATCCTTCGATTGTCATTTGTCCTATGGTACGGGATAGAAAAAAAAATATCTTTTATATCATTTTGTCTCCGTCTTGTTCGTGGCTACGGTGATATGAAAGCTACTGAGGTATGAGTGATGCTGAAAAATGGCATTAGAATAGAATAGAATTGTATACTGATACATAACACTTGCAACATTAACAGTACAAAGGAAGGAACTGTTTGCAGGTTGGCATCTCGTCAGTTATGCGCTAAAAATTTTTACAATTTTTTTTTACATTTACAAAACTTTTTTACGAATTAACAAAATTTACACCATATTAAATATTTACATCTTCAAAGAACTCTCTTATGGAATAATAACATTTTTTCAAAAACTTTTTAAATCGTTTTAAGAATACTACATTAATTAAGGTTTTACCTTATACAATGTTACGAAAAGTGTTATTCGTAGAGTCATTCTGCTACACTAACTTGGGCTTACAAATTAATTCTACAGCGGGGTAACGCCCACTTCTTGAGGGTTTAACCCCGCTGAGGTACATTTATACCAATCTTAGGAATTTTAACCCACAAAGTAGTTCTCTTCTTTTTTTCAAGCTATCCCTCTTATATTTCATATGTCGAAGGGATATATGTAAGAAAAGACTTGATAGTCACAGTTTCGCCCGAATAAAGTCCCATTATCATTATTTTTATCACTATTCATATTCTAAAAAGTGTTACTCTTTAACCTATTGTGTTACAACGTCGACCAATTCCCATTAAAGTATTCTCGCTCAGTGATGAAATCAAGGTAAAAGTACCTCACTTCTCATCTTTCCTAGTAAGCCTCATTACTTCTCCAGTATGGCCAACCAAATTTTGCCAATCAAGGTAAACTTACCTCACTCCTCATCTTGATTAGTAAGCCTCATTACTTCTCCAAGGTTTGGCCAACCAAATTTTGCCAATCAAGCTAAAATTACCTCACTCCACATCTTGACTAGTAAGCCTCATTACTTCTCCAAAGTTTTGCCAAAAAAATTTCCGTCGGGTTCAGGTCCAACCCGAACTTCTGGTTTAATACTTCACACAAATTTCCTCACGCTCTCCCATCATCGAATATTTCCCTTGTTTTTACGTCTGTCGCAATTTTGAGAAATTGTCCGTGAGAGGGCAGAAACGGATATAGTATAGGAGACAGCTCTCCGCGATTAGCTCCGCCCCTCTCAGTTAATTAGCCACGACAAACAGAGACATCATTTACAGCCCTTATATTTTCCCGGAGACAAACAACGGCTCTCACAAAACAACCGATACGTCCTCAAATTGATTTTTCCCTCGGCCCTTACACGACTCAAACCGAGCGCGAATGTTACCTCTCTCGTTTTTGCAAACGCGTAAAAAACACAGGTCGACACATCCAATGCATGTACGACGTCAGCCACACAATGGGGCGGTCGTTGTAATCACGTGATGCGGGTACGGGGATTGAGGTGAGGCGAGGCGTGAAAAGGGAAAGCAAAGGGAGTGTGTCACTCTGAGATATGAGTTTCAATCGCCTCCGTTTGATGTAAGCACTGATTCAACCCTTCGTTTGTTCAGTGGAGTGTCTAAGGAACCCAAAAATATTTACTAACAAGGAAACACTTTGTGAATCCGTTGCTAGAAGATTGGAAGGCATTAATTTTTCTATTGGTGCAGGGTAATGCTATATTGCTAGTAAACTCACACGTGAAACACGATGGAAGTTAACTAATACTATCCGTTACTGCGTACATGATCAAATAAGCTAAGTTTTGATTGCTAGAAGGAAACAATTGCGTCAGAACCATCCGTGCGAAATCAGTGGAATGAATTTAAATGTAAAGGAATTCTTCACGGGTTATCATCCGGGTAAGTTCGTGGTTATTCACCGACGTTTCGGCATCGACCACTGATGCCATTTTCAAGGAATGCCGAGTATTTTGAGGTCCAGTATTTATACCCGTTGGTTGGTAACCGTAACTGTTTGCTCTCTCATTGGTCAAAATAAGCGATCTTCCTATTGGTCGAAATAAGCTATTTCTTATCCTCTGATTGGTGAAAAATTGGAACTTTTCTTTGGAACCCCACAATACGAAAAATACAGCGCCCCTGAACTAGCCTATAGGAGGATAGCTTATTTTCATATTATATATTTATATTTGTATATTTAGAAAGTTTGTTTTAAATGAAAAAAAAAAGCGCGCAAGGCGTTCTGCTATGGTTAGCCGTGGAGTGTTCTATTATAATTACAGACCATGGAGAGTATCTATCTTTCCCTAATTCCTTTGACTAGAAGTAATTTAAGACTATGTAAACATCACGGGTATTTGAAGGATTTATAAAATTCGTCGTCAACCTAGTTTAACAGAATTGTTGCTACCCAGCGAGAGATTAATGTATCTGTAACTAGTAACGTCAATCCAGCAACGTACTTGGACGGTAAATTTAGGTAAGAAATCATAATCGTTTGAGTCCATAAACCCGCATAAGATTCGTCCAACGTTGCAAGGTAACTTTTGAAGAGAGACACTACGACAACACCGCTATCGGTATCCGAGCCTATAGAAGACAAGCTGATGGAGGAGAGAGAAAATGAAAAGGCGAGGATGAAGCAGAAACGGATAAGAGATGAATCGAAGGAGAAGAGGGAAGGTTGAGCGAAATGGAAAACTCTGGGAATAGAGGGGTAAAAGCCGGAAATGACGCAGTGCCCAAAAGGAAATACGGCGAAAGGGGGCCGAAATGCAGGAAAAGACTTCGGATGAGAAAAGAGTTGAGAAGCGATGTAAGGTTGGACCTTCTTTCCCATAGCACAACTCTGCACATGGGTGAAATAATATTGAAAAAAAATCGAAGAGGAAAATGGGAAGGAATATTGAAAAAAGTAAAAAAAAAGTATTATTCGAAATTGGATACGGATTTCCTATGAAAAGTTACAGAATATATTTTCTAAGGCATGGAATGTCTACTGGAAGTAAACATACGTATAGTCACCCAAAGTATCAAGATTTAACTAAAGATTGCGCAGCATTCGCTTTGATTTGATCTTCAAATGCGTATAATAAAATAAGGGAAACGTTAAGGAGTTTATCTATGCACATTGAGGTGTGTGCTTTAAAATCCAAGGGTAAACAGATGTGAAAAAAAGCGACATGACTGGGACTCGAATCCAGTTCTACTTTCCGGGCAGGTTTTCCGACCATTGAACTACCATGCCACGTATGTACTACACTGATATGGGATACCTCCCGGGAAGTGGGGGTCCTCCCACTCGCTCTTTTTCATATCTGTTTATCCCTTACTTATAATCAGATGAGCACATCGGTTTCAGGTGTTGTTAACTGGATTAAAAGTAGGGATCAAAAGTCTGGCTTTTTTGCACCTACGGATGCCACAGAATCGTTTGAATGGATTATTTTTGTGATTTTTTGCTGTTGTTTTTATACCAGAGAATAAACATAGGTGAAGGTCTTCCTGAGAAAACCACAGCGTTATAACTTATGTATTTCCATATTATTGAGAGCAGCAGACGCTCTTTATCTGTTTAGAATGGCGTTTCACGAAGTACAGCCGTTTCATGTCAACTTTTTTCTTTGTGTTTGTATTCAGTATTTTTTTAATCTTCTTCACCTCTTCCTTGGTTAATTTTCTGTGCAAATCTTTCATTGCATCATTCCTATTTTTTAACTCTCGATTTGATGGACGAAACCCGTGACAAAATGTTCACCTCGAGTCCAGTTTATATCTCACCGCTTTGTTACAAACCACATCAGGGGCGTAACCGAAATATATCTATGGGACAGTTGAGAGAACTAAAATGTGCCTACCTTACAAGGGGGCCGGTATCACATCTTACGAGAGATGTTTAAAAAATCCCCTTAAAAAATATTCACTGGATAGAAAACAAGGAGATTTGGTAATACGGTAATGTGGCAAGGCAAAAAATCTTTCCGAGATTGGGCATCTTGATTGCGATATCTTTCTTAAGGAATTTCACCTTCTCTGGGGAAGGGTTAAACTAGGGTTGCCAACTTTCG
This sequence comes from Ladona fulva, assembly GCA_000376725.2. Lineage (NCBI taxonomy): Eukaryota > Metazoa > Arthropoda > Insecta > Odonata > Libellulidae > Ladona > Ladona fulva. The sequence goes on along the minus strand of KZ308290.1, from coordinate 812,893 downwards.
CGGAAGACTCCCGGAATCGGAGCGCAATTTTCAAAATCTCCCGTACTGAGGGGTAATCCTCCTGCTTTTATTCAACAAGACTCAGCCAAGCAGTCTATTCTGAACAGTAACCCAAACATTATAATAACACCTCTCACCCGTCGCTTGTTTTAAGGAGGGCGTACGGATGTCACATTGTGCCACTTCTTATGGAAAAATCCTCAATAGGAATCGAACCTCCTTTCTGTTTGAATCCGGGATCAATAACCAGAGAGACACCGAAGGGAAACCGTTTTATCTCTCAGCTTCAAAGTGCCCGTTGTCAACGTATGCGCTCCTCACATTTTCAATCAGTTAAATAGATAACTAGGTATTTACAGGATATTATAACATTAAAAAATTAATCTCCATACATTGGAGACAAAAATTTATCATACATAAATAATTGTGGTTGTAGTTAACGTTTTAGATTCCAACACTGAAGATAATCAACTTTATGATTATTATATATGCTTATTTTCTCATATACCTTTACGTCGAGGGTCTCCTGATTGTGAGTGATATACATTACAACCTATCTTCATAAAAGATATTTGGAAATATTCTGGAAGTTTATAGGAGTGATATTTACATGATTCCGATAAGAATATCTTAAGTAATCTGAAATTATATTTATGGGTTGAGCTGATTCGAGTACGACCAAATTGCATATTTATGCTGGTCGTCAAGGAATATTATCAAGTTCATCCAGTATTTGTAATCATATTCAAATTTAAGCACCCAGAATTTCTTATTCTGGGAATGGAAAACTCCTGGAATCAACATTTAAGGAGTTGGCAACCCTAGGTTTAACCCTAAACAACCCTACCCACACTGCATCACATATTTCACTGTCAAGTTATGAGTTATTCATGCAAGTTTTATGCATTAAAAAAGATAAATAGATGGTAATTCGAAAGGTCCGTTATTACAGCTCTGCGTAGTAATAGACATAAGGAACAAACCCTGATATCTGATAGCAAACTGTTTCAACGTATAGATTTAGGTATAGATACCAAAGTTTAAACGTAATCAATTCTTCCAAATTCTGTAGCTACAGATTACTTTCATAGCAGGGGAGTAGCCAGGCATTGTCTCTTAGATTGGGGGGGTCTGAACCATGGATTTTAAAAGCAAAATTGCCTATATTATTATTATTAAATAGAACGCTGCAAGTTAGCCAACTGGCTAGGTGGCAACGCAATAAAAGTTACAAAAACAGAACAGTATAATACATCATAAATACAACACAATCAAGCATCACATGACATCGACATAAGAAATCCGCGATAAAAACAACATCTTAAGTACGATACAGAATTCTTCAACATAAATCACTCGCAAATATATATCATTGAAAAAAAAATTATTAAATTACATTTACTTTTACCAAGTCAGAGATACTTATCAACTCGTCAATAAAAAACAGGATTATTAAGTACGTAATTTACACAGACTAAAATTAACCTTGGTTTTAAATTGTCGAAAATTATAAGGAAATGGCTCAAAAACTTCCGAGGGTAAAACATTCCAATCATTAATTGTTCTATTTAAAAAAGAATACTTTCTCCAGTTCGTTCGTTGCGGTAGAGGTTCGATGTTAAATGAGTGGTCCCTACGGCCTCTATATATGGGATCTTTTAGCATACACCTAATATCCCCCCAAGCGGGCTTATCCGTAAATGCCTTATAAACACCACCTAATCTAGATACCTTCCTTCTGTTCTCCAGAGTGTCCCATTCTAGCATCTCTAACATCTCCGGTACACTTTCTCTCCTTTTAAAATTATTCGTGACAAATCTTGCTGCTGTTTTTCGTATCATCTCGACTTTATGAATTTGTCCAACGAGATAGGGATCCCACACGACGGATCCATATTCGATTATCGGCCTGACCAATGATTTATAGGCGATTTCTTTAGTTTTTCTGGAACATCCTCTTAATGTTCTCATCGCAAAGTGCAGGGTCTTGTAGGATTTTGAAAGTACAGCGTCTATCTGTGACCCCCAATACAAAATTTGGTCGAAGACCACTCCGAGATATTTGCATTCACTATCTACTTGCATTACCTTACCGTCTAATATGTAGCTAAATTCAACTTTAGGTCTACTCCTGTTGAAACGTACTATCTTTGTCTTCCCGGTATTCACAGCCATCTTGTTTCCTGCACCCCATTTCATTGGCTCCTCGATGTCAGCTTGCAGAGCTAAACAATATCTTCTATATACCGTGGACAGGCAAGCTTTTGCCCTAAATTAAATGGAATCAGGTTGATATTCACGTATACTTCCTGATCGGGATTTAAAACTGTATATATTTAAACAATTACACTCTACCTCCCATAGTCTAAATTTTAAAAACTTATTCCCGGTCTGGAGGGGGGTTTAACACCCAAAACCCCCCTACACCACAGTTTATAGCACAGAAAAAGTTATGCACAAACTGTCATAGCGAAGGAAACGTTCAATAAAAGGTTCGATAATTAAAATTCACTCCGTGTACTTCTATGGCGAAGGAAGATAATTGCGAAGACGACAGAGGAAACATTGCAAGGAAAAACTGTCCTGGTTGCGATGTATCACCGATCCCAGTACTGGAAAAGTTTGAGCCTATCCATACGCCCAAAACTTAAACGATATTTCAAAGCCGGGTAAGCGGCGGAATTCGGGTGGGCGGAATCGACGGAAACTGAAATATATGGAGATGGCCACGGCGCAGAGCGGAGCGAGAAAAGAGAGAAATATTTGCGGGAAAATCGAAGGGAGGCGTGGATTAGGAGGAGGCGTGGGGAAGAATCCCTAGGCGTTTTCCAATTCCTGAATCCTGAGGGAAATTCGGCGGTGTCAATCAGAAACCGAGCGTGAAATTCGAAACTTATCGATTCGCCCTCTCCTTCCTCGATTTTCATCCGATACAAACCCAACAGAAGATGAAATTGGCTGTCTTCTGTAGGCAAGTGTCTTCGCAAAAACAAATGCGGAACGGTTGAGCGTGTGGCGAGAAGGGTTTCTGGAGAGAAAATGCCAGAGAAAGAAATGGAATGAACGAAGAACTGCGAAATTCTTAAGAGAGCGCCGAAATTCCCAAATAAAATGCACTTATTTTCTGGACGGAAAATCAACATCCGCCTTACGGAGAAGAGCGTTAGGATTTAAAAAAAGCAATTCAATTATTAATATCGAGATTGTAGAGGCATCTCATACGACTGAAAGAGAGAAAAATATCTCTAGGAAGAATTGACTTGAAAAAAGTCTGACGGGACCGGAAATCGAACCCGGGTCTCCCAATTGCCGATCGGGTGCTCTGTCTGTTGGGTTATCCCGGAAGAACATTTCTGCAAGCCATTCGGGAGACTTTGTGGGCAAGGACGTTGCGAGTTCGTCCGCATGTCGGCATCGTTCGTTGTCTTGACTTCATAGAAGCACCGGCCACACAAAGTGATGGAAAGGAAACCCCCTTCAAGTTAATAAATATAGGGTTCGGGTAAGGGCGATCTAGCGCAAGATGGTGCGCGCCCAGGGTCAAGTTTTCCAAGTCCATTCATCCTTGGGATTTTTTCTGGGTGCGCACCATCTTGCCTTAGATCACTCTTACCCGATTCCTATAAAGAAAAATGTGTTCAAGTATTGAATTCAAACTTTGAGTCTAGAGAGTCCAACTTATTTCCGATAATAGAGCTAGAGTATCCCTATAAATTAAATAAAAAGAAGCTAGACTCTTGAAAAATGTCGCCGGAAGGTAGTTAAAAATTGGAATGGCTCTCCCTTGCTCTTGCAAATATTATATCAGTTCAGGTATTAAATGAATTGAGAAGATCATGTGTATGTGAATTTTTTTATCAAGTTAATGTAATATAATCTATCATCGCTGGCCGGACTTTGTGTAAAGACATAAGGAACTATGAGGGAAAAAAAACACTGTAATTTCCGCTTAAAATATAATTCAACGACAGGTTTCGGCTGAAATACCATCATTCGCTGTTAATCTTATATGGAAATAAAAGTTTTTTTTCTCTTAGTTCAAGCACAGGTAATGCTAATTTGATTTAGATATAAGTCGAATATATTAAGCTAATGGAACGTAGAGGAGTTAGAGGTATAAAAGCACTCCATAAGCCGTATTGAATACGGCTTACGGAGTGTTTTTAAACCTCTAATTCATTAAAATCCGTGCCCCAACTTTCCTTTCTCTCACGCTGAGTGTATGCGTGACAGATGATGCAGGATGGAGTTCAAGGTGTTGTAAAAATAGAAAAAAGTCCCTACTTCTAGCGACAAAATTGCTGAATTGGTATCTAAGTTCTCTTCCTTGTTTGTGACAGTCTTCGATTTTGGGCAGTCTAACATGAACGACAAATCCATAGCAGCGAGTTCATTGCAAAGCTATTCTAAAATATTTTAAAAATGGAAAATGAAAGACAAAGGGGAAGATAAAGGCAAAAGATGTTAGATGACATAAAGGGAGCAATAGGTTATCAAGAAACGAAAGAAATGGCATCGAATAGGGAATATTTTGGCATATGAACCTACCGAAAGGTAGAGCATGTTCTATAACGTATGTAACTATATTGTGAACTGAAACTGACGTATCGAATTTTAAAAAATTTGTTACGCAACACCCTTAATTAGTTTGCCGCAATTAAAACCAATTATTGATGTAATTACTAAGTTCGTATACATTAAGCAACTGGAGCTAATAGTACAAATTATACAGTAAAAAGAACTGTACGATATTATCAAAATAAGACGACCAAATACGAATTACAATGACGTCACCGCACACAAGAAATATTTTGGAAAATGTTCCATTAATTATTTTTTTTATTCAAACTTCGTAAATCTTCTGACCCTTTACCATAACTGATAAATTCTTTTTTCCAACTGAGCTCCTACTTCTACGAACTAAAAAATATACTTCCTTAGATGCAGGGAGATGGAATGAGGCTTACTAGGCAAGATGGGGAGTGAAATAGTTTGCTCTTACAGCCTGAGAACAAACTTCCTTAGATGCAGGTTTCAAATCTTGGGAGGTGGAATGAGGCTTACTAGGCAAGATGGGGAGTGAGATAGTTTGCTCTTACAGCCTGAGAACAAACTTCCTGAAAAATGATCAAAAGGGTCCAATTAAGAGCATAAAGACGTTTAGAATAGGGCTTTTGTAGCATACTATAAGAATTTATCAGGTTGAACTTAATTGATCTGCATCAATCATACCTCCGTGGCATTAACATCACCTCAGCAAGGATTGGAATGAAAGAGAGTGAAAGCTAGAATATCCTCTAATTAAAACAAACACTAATTGCGACCCACTCGACTCTCAGGTAAACAACAGATAGCCAATGAAACAAATGACACATGAAATTTCGTTATCATTAACCCTATGATCTACTATGATTCGTGATAGTGACTGATTACGAAAGCAGCTTCGTGCATTCTCCGCCATTCGCTGTAAGGAGGATTGCAGCGTAGATATGAAGATTTAACACAACTCAGCTCAACGAAAAGAATATTAACAAATTCCATCACTTTGAAGTCTTACATACAAAACTAAGCTGGTTAATAAAACGCTCCTATATGTTCGTATGAGTGTCCTAGCAATTCGCCAATGCAAATCGTTCATAACTGCAAACAACAAAACAACTACAAATCGAACCCGGAATCGCTTTCATCGGAGTCCAACATGTTACCCGCATGACTATCCTGAGTCCTGCATTGCATAAGATTTCTAGTGTATCATTGATTCTATTCTTTCGTTATTTTATATTGGACTCGTTTCCCAATGTATTCTAATAGGAAATTGCATTAACTTGAATTCAACATTGGAATTAGTGAGAAAACAAGGAAAAGACTGGAATGAAAGTGAGTTGAAGCTAGAATATCCTCTATTTAAAACAAGCTTTAAATGAGCAACGCTTAACTAACTTATTTAAGTTCACCACTAAAATTGGTACAATTGATCTGGAAGGAGGCTGTATCTTTGTAGAAAACTTCTGAGGTACCTTTAAAAATTATGTACTACTTTCTTCGAAAAATCTGCGGTAAAGTTACTAAAAAACGTTCTATAAAGCGCTTTGTAAGTATACGCGATGAAAAGGTTAGAGGGATATGTGATTTTACCTTGGTAAGGCCCCATCTGGAATATGTAGCGGGTATATATGATCCAGCGGATTAAACGTATATTCGCAAACTTGAGAAAGCGCAGCGCAAGGCGATTCGATCTGTTAAAATCTGCTACGATAGAAAAACAAGCGTTACGCAAATACTCTGAGACGTAGGTTGTGAATCACTTAAATAAAGGATTTGAGAAGCTAGTCTGCGATTGTTAAATAAATTCAGAGGAAGTACATTTGCGGAAGACGTAAATGGTATCATGCGACCCCCATGTAACTTCAACCGATCCGACAATGAGCGTAAAATGAGAGAAATAGATGCGGGGGCAAGTTGTTTTCGGGACACATTCTTTCCGCGAACGATACGCGATAACGACAAACAAAAAAGGTATTTCGAACGCTTAGTGCCTCCCCACACGAAAGGGGGCTTCAGGGTATACATGTACAAATCGATATGGAAAATGTACGAAGAAAATTTTTGAGATACTTTTAATAAGTTTTTACGCGAGAATTAGGATCCTCCTCGGTACTTAATTTTCAAGGCATGCAGAAATTTCTTCCCCCAAACCTCACCGACCATTTCACTAATCTCCACCCAAAATAATTCGACAAAATTGAAAACAGAGCAGTTACCATGTCTCAAGGAAATAGTGAATCCCCTTAAACTTGATCATCGTCGCTTCCTTTAAACAAGGCAGACACACCTCGCAACGAATAGGATTCGGAAAGCAAAGAAAGCAACGCACACAAAGGGAAAGAGCAGGTGAGGAGATATTGGTTTAAGGGCGAGTAATTGAAAGGAAGAGGCGGTGTTTGAGCGGAGGGTTAGTTAGCCGAGAGAAAGAGACGTAAATGGAATTGGAGGTTTACGACGCGCGCCCCAAAGGGGCGAGATCCTTTGGATGTGAAGTCATAACGGAAGGATGAATGATGGGATGGTTACCATGGGGATAGGACAGAGTAACGAGTGCACCGGCAGAGAAAAGGAAGTATATGGGAATGCTTGAAAGCGAGATTTACTTCCTGAACGAATAAATGAAATGTTTACAGCGATAAATATATGATTAGGGATAGGTGAATAAGGTAGCACGGAAGAGCCGTACGGGTGAAACCCAAGGAGAAAACAGGCGGTAAAAATTATATAAATGGGACTCGAACCCAGGTCTCCCACTTCCCGGGCAGGTATACCATAATAGAGAGGAAGAGACGCGGCATAGTAGTTCAGTGGTTAGAATACCTGCCCGGAAATAGGGAGACCTGGGTTCGAGTCCCATTCATATCCTTATTTTTACCACCTGTTATTCCTTGATAAACAATAGCTTACTTGCATTCTCTAGGGGTTAGATCTGAAACAAACTGCAACTGCAAAACTATTCTCATCTCTGTAAAGACCCGGTTTCGAACCCAGGAGCCCATAATACGTTTCCATAAGAGATGAACGTAAAGTACGTTTTGTTATATGTTGCAGAGGTTGTTTCTTTTGCGGAATTAAATTTAGAAAAAATGGTTTTACGAAATTCAAACAAGTGTCACATGAAAGGAAAATGATCGTAGCTTCTTATTTCAGTATGGAAACGTTGATATAGATCCGAAATTTCGAGAATTTTGATAAAATACACGGAAAATTCGTAAAAATTTCCGCAAATAAGCAACCTATCCGTTTGACGACTAAAGTCATTGTTAAATGTCGATTTCATGAATTATCCCATATAATTACACGGGGATAACCAGTTCTTATATTTTTCTATAAGAAATGTACGTCAAGTAGCCTTTCATGACTTGAAAACAGTAAAATAAATATTATAAATAATGGTAAGAAATATATTGANGAGGTGGAATGAGGCTTACTAGGCAAGATGGGGAGTGAGATAGTTTGCTCTTACAGCCTGAGAACAAACTTCCTGAAAAATGATCAAAAGGGTCCAATTAAGAGCATAAAGACGTTTAGAATAGGGCTTTTGTAGCATACTATAAGAATTTATCAGGTTGAACTTAATTGATCTGCATCAATCATACCTCCGTGGCATTAACATCACCTCAGCAAGGATTGGAATGAAAGAGAGTGAAAGCTAGAATATCCTCTAATTAAAACAAACACTAATTGCGACCCACTCGACTCTCAGGTAAACAACAGATAGCCAATGAAACAAATGACACATGAAATTTCGTTATTATTAACCCTATGCTCTACTATGATTCGTGATAGTGACTGATTACGAAAGCAGCTTCGTGCATTCTCCGCCATTCGCTGTAAGGAGGATTGCAGCGTAGATATGAAGATTTAACACAACTCAGCTCAACGAAAAGAATATTAACAAATTCCATCACTTTGAAGTCTTACTTACAAAACTAAGCTGGTTAATAAAACGCTCCTATATGTTCGTATGAGTGTCCTAGCAATTCGCCAATGCAAATCGTTCATAACTGCAAACAACAAAACAACTACAAATCGAACCCGGAATCGCTTTCATCGAAGTCCAACGTGTTACCCGCATGACTATCCGGAGTCCCGCATGTCCTAAGATTTCTAGTCTATCATTGTTTCTTTTCTTTCGTTATTTTATATTGGACTCATTTCCCAATGTATTCTAATATTTAAAACAAGCTTTAAAGGAGCAACGCTTAACTAACTTATTTAAGTTTACCACTAAAATTGGTATGTACAATTCCATTGTACAAACTGATCTGGAAGGAGACTGTATCTAGAAAACTTTGGTTTAGAAAAGTATTTACTACTTTCTTCGAAAAATCTGCGGTAAAGTTACTAAAAAAAGTTTTATAAGGCGCTTTGTAAGTAGACGCGATGATAAAAAACGTTCTATAAAGCGCTTTGTAAGTATACGCGATGAAAAGATTAGAGGGATATGTGATTTTACCTTGGTAAGGCCCCATCTGGAATATGTGGCGGGTATATATGATCCAGCGGATGAAACTTATATTCGCGAACTTGAGAAAGCGCAGCGCAAGGCGATTCGATCTGTTAAAATCTGCTACGATAGAAAAACAAGCGTTACGCAAATCCTCTGAGACGTAGGTTGTGAATCACTTAAAGAAAGGATATAAGAAGCTAGTCTGCGATTGTTAAATAAATTCAGAGGAAGTACATTTGCGGAAGACGTAAATGGTATCATGCGACCCCCATGTAACTTCAACCGATCCGACAATGAGCGGAAAATAAGAGAAATAGATGCGAGGACAAGACGTTTTCGGGACACATTCTTTCCGCGAACGATAGGCGATAGCAATAAACAAAAAAGGTATCTCGAACGCTTAGTGCCTCCCCACACGAAAGGGGGCTTCAGGGTATACATGTACAAATCGATATGGAAAATGTACGAAGAAAATTTTTGAGATACTTTTAATAAGTTTTTACGCGAGAATTAGGATCCTCCTCGGTACTTAATTTTCAAGGCATGCAGAAATTTCTTCCCCCAAACCTCACCGACCATTTCACTAATCTCCACCCAAAATAATTCGACAAAATTGAAAACAGAGCAGTTACCATGTCTCAAGGAAATGGTGAATCCCCTTAAACTTGATCATCGTCGCTTCCTTTAAACAAGGCAGACACACCTCGCAACGAATAGGATTCGGAAAGCAAAGAAAGCAACGCACACAAAGGGAAAGAGCAGGTGAGGAGATATTGGTTTAAGGGCGAGTAATTGAAAGGAAGAGGCGGTGTTTGAGCGGAGGGTTAGTTAGCCGAGAGAAAGAGACGTAAATGGAATTGGAGGTTTACGACGCGCGCCCCAAAGGGGCGAGATCCTTTGGATGTGAAGTCATAACGGAAGGATGAATGATGGGATGGTTACCATGGGGATAGGACAGAGTAACGAGTGCACCGGCAGAGAAAAGGAAGTATATGGGAATGCTTGAAAGCGAGATTTACTTCCTGAACGAATAAATGAAATGTTTACAGCGATAAATATATGATTAAGGATAGGTGAATAAGGTAGCACGGAAGAGCCGTACGGGTGAAACCCAAGGAGAAAACAGGCGGTAAAAATTATATAAATGGGACTCGAACCCAGGTCTCCCACTTCCCGGGCAGGTATACCATAATAGAGAGGAAGAGACGCGGCATAGTAGTTCAGTGGTTAGAATACCTGCCCGGAAATAGGGAGACCTGGGTTCGAGTCCCATTCATATCCTTATTTTTACCACCTGTTATTCCTTGATAAACAATAGCTTACTTGCATTCTCTAGGGGTTAGATCTGAAACAAACTGCAACTGCAAAACTATTCTCATCTCTGTAAAGACCCGGTTTCGAACCCAGGAGCCCATAATACGTTTCCATAAGAGATGAACGTAAAGTACGTTTTGTTATATGTTGCAGAGGTTGTTTCTTTTGCGGAATTAAATTTAGAAAAAATGGTTTTACGAAATTCAAACAAGTGTCACATGAAAGGAAAATGATCGTAGCTTCTTATTTCAGTATGGAAACATTGATATAGATCCGAAATTTCGAGAATTTTGATAAAATACACGGAAAATTCGTAAAAATTTCCGCAAATAAGCAACCTATCCGTTTGACGACTAAAGTCATTGTTAAATGTCGATTTCATGAATTATCCCATATAATTACACGGGGATAACCAGTTCTTATATTTTTCTATAAGAAATGTACGTCAAGTAGCCTTTCATGACTTGAAAACAGTAAAATAAATATTATAAATAATGGTAAGAAATATATTGAATTACTATGATCTTACGATGGACTATTTCTGGCTTAGGAGGACCAGATATATACGATAATAGATATATTTTTAAACTAAATCAAGTTGCGTCATGCTTGACGGGGGCGTTTACTAGTACGATATATAAAATCGGATACTCATGGATACACAATGAATTTGATTTTTGCCTTTGATAAAATACATTGATTTTTCGTTAAATTTAGGGATGAAATTCAGCGACTTTTTACTTTTCTATCAATAACATTTTGGTTGCCATAACAGCAGCACCAGCGCTTAAATGATCCAGAGTTTGTTTACACCGGTTTCTATATCGACGATTGCAATTACGGTAGCCTCAGAAATTTTTAAATAAAAGCCAGATTTACGCCATTTTCTAGAGCATAATGCAAAAGCATCGCAAGATTAAGGTAGATTACAGTTTTAGCCGTCTAATAAACAAAATGCATTATTGAAATGTAAAGTCATTCATTCACATTTAAGTATCTTAATGCACGAAATAATGAAGTACTACTCTTATGAATATTGAAAAGCGCTTACTAACCTAAGGAAAACCATCAGGTTTGATCCAACTTCTTCCTAATTGTCACAATAGATTTCAAGGAGCTTTTTAAAATGTACAAACTTCACAGCATCCAGCAAAAAACGTCCATCGGCAAGGGCAGCAGAAATAGTTTCCATATCCGTGCTGAGGCAGGGGAAAACGGGGAATAAAATCAGTACGCGCCCGTGTTGGGAGATCTTGTCTCTCATGCCACTCGTAACAGAAAGAAAATTTTTGTTAAAAACTTTAAATCGGTTACGACGGAATGCGATCTAGGCCTCTCTTTCTCTGAATCAATGTTATATTAAGAAAAAATAATCGCTTACATTTGTATGGACTTTATGCTACGGATAATAATATGGATTACGGAAAGGTATTAAAACTTGCACGAAAATCCATATGGATCGAAACCCAAAGAATTGTTTTACTTTTTTCATATCAATTTGCCATTCTTTAAGGCGGCCTCAACTTTGGGTACACACACCACGCGATAACCATCAGGTTGTTTAGTTGTTGTTAGTGCTTTATGTCCAGCACACCTGTCTATGAACGTGCCTAGAACTGGATTTTTATCGTTATAGATAGTTGAAGCACTTTACAAGTACTTTGATAGCTGAGGTCATTTTGCGCAAAAGGGTCCTAACTTCAAAGCACTTAATCCAGAAAAATAGCCAAGTAAACAGAGTTAGCAATAGAAATAATGACACAACTGAAGTAAAACAATGTAAGCATCGTTCCCATGGCAATATCCACGACAAGAGTAGTACCGAAAACATTGGCAACCAACTTGGAAACTTGAAACGTTGGAATTAACATATACATAATCCAAAATTCTGTGTTTCCGGATGCCTGACGATTAATTACATTTTTGAATGAAGGTAAGACATCATTAAAACTGTACGGAAGTTGACATTAGTCCGTTGGCATGACTCCGACACTTTGTGGCGAGAACGAAAAAAATAGTGATCACAGCATCAAAGCGATTTTATTCGAGCGAGATTAGATAATCGAACCCGGGACCGCTTTCTCTAAAGGCGAACGCTCTAACAATTTGACTCTCCGAGAGCACTGTGATGATTAGAGAGAGGGAATGCGAGCAAAGGGTTACGGAGACAATGAAAGAACAACGCAAACAGCTTTGCTCTTCTGTGCCATCCTCATTGCTTTGGGTGCCATTTATAACAGAGCTCGCTTTTTTTAACAGTTGGCGTAGTTCCCAATTAAATTAATTGACTCATCGACTAATTAGTGAATGCTCTTTGAGCAATTAATCGAACTGCTCTTTAGCTCAAACAGGTCTCTTACAACTTTAGGCAACCGGAGTTTCCGACCCAGCGAACGTTCAATTGACCGGCCTGTTATACCGCCAATCTTTCCATCATTCGCACATTCCATTAACCGCCCCTAATCTGATCTTTTATCGCGTTAATTTCCATTCAAATATCGTGTGTTGGACTTTTCGAACAACCGATTACCTTCCTGTTTGACTAATGTGCTTCCGAAAAAAAACATTCAATCTCATTCATTATTGGTAACTATTCGCCAACCTCCTTTAGTCTCCATTACCGCATAAAACCTGAACGGCACGTAACACAACTTTAAATCGATTGCTGCAACTATCGATTCAACGAACGTTCGATCGATCGATAGCCTCATAATCCAAAGCATCCCTTCTACTGCATATTCCCGAAAATGTCATAAGTTCGTTTACTGCAGATGGAATTTCAGGTAAAATGATGAAGTGCAAGTGCTACCAGGTAATCAGTAGGGGAAGAATATTCATGAAATATATGCAGCATACCTATAGCAATTCCAAACGTTTAGAAAAACAGCATTACTGAAACACGGTTTCTCGTTTACCGGCTGTTTGATAATCCCGGGATCCCGAGATGTTTCTCTTCCCGAGATCCCGGGAAATCTCGAGATATAATAAATTCTATATAAAACGTAATGTGACCTGAATTAACCAAGAAAAAAGTGAGTAAACGAACTGCTTATTCTATAGACTATTAGTAAGTCCTGCAATCTCCAAATTGGGCAAAATAAGATAATGTTTCTGAGAAATTAAATATTAATTACATGCATTCAATAGAAAATTTTCACAAATCAAAAACATTCCTTTCGTTGATATTACTCTAAGATGATCTGAAAAATCTTCCTACTATGTCGGATAGTTTTATTTTCCCTACAATGCCATAGAGTCGTAATGAAACAAGAGTATCATTCTCGAACAAACCCATCAAAACGTTCACACAAAACACCTTCTGAATCAACACCATCATTGAAATCTTCATAATTTTTTTTCATCTACGTCGTCAAAATTCCGGGATTTCCCGGGATCAGAGAATTTCCCGGGATATCAGAATTCTGAAATCCCGGGATCCCGACATCCCGGAAACCCGATAGGGAAACTTTATTCCGTATTCTTGAAAAATAGGGCAAAGGAAGGAGGTCGTATGAAATATCATGTGTTGGTGATGTGGACCACCGTAATTATAATCAACGATTATTATTGAAAACGTCAGAGATAACAATGAGTAACATACGAGGAATATTTGTTATTTGAGAAGAAATATAACGTGGAAAATGCCACGTTTGCGAGTAAAGTGGTAGACGCTTAAAACAAATCCTTCCGCGTTCGATCATTTTAACAATTGACAAACCGATCGATTTAAGGACATTTCGATTGATCGATTATTACCAAACGGTTTGGCTGATTATTTTCGCGATTTCAGGGACGATTTTCCACCATTCTTTCATATCCCTAAAATCCCATTTCCATGCAAAAAAATTTCCGTAAGTTTTTGGAAAATATAACTATCTATATAACTTATCAATCTATCGAACATTCAATACCCCGATTCCCCTGTGTTTCACTGATCACCTCTTAGATTACGCGAGCATATATCGCTTCTGTTTTGTTGTTTTGGAACTAAAATTTGAATAATATTTTCGTTGCAGGTGGATCTACCTCAAGAAGCGTCCGGAGGTGGAGGGGGCGGGCTGTTCTCTTGCGGGGGCGACGACGAAGAAGGGGGCAGGAGGAGGGGGCTGCCGTTGGGCAAAGGGAGCAAGAAAGCAGAGGTGCCGATTTACTCCAAGGAGGACATACGAGAACAGTACTGCATAACCCAGAGGCAGCTGAACGTGCTGGAGCGGGGTCCGAGGACCCTCTTCGGGGGCGGAGGGGGCGGGGTCGCTGGGGGGCCTTTCGGGGGCGGAGGTGGCGGCCTCTTTGGCTGCCTCTCCAACTACCAGGTGCGATGCGTATGTGTCCACTTATTCTTTACCTCTCTTTTCGCCATGATGAGTTTAGAAGAATGCCTGGATTAGGAATGACGCCAAAGCACGCTGCATCCGAATTTCATTCACCTCTTTCGTCTTGCGGAAAGGTTTGCCTGCTGCGAATCATGATAACCACCAGAATTTCCAAGTGCATCAGTTCACCTGCTTGGGCCCAATGGTATTCATGAACTAAGAAACGTGTAAAGCAAAGAGGAGAAACTGGTCAAAAGCATTAACTGTTTAAAAATGACTTGTTTCGCTGAAAGAGTTTTGTACACCTTAAAACGAGCATACCCAAAGACAACATGTCCACTCGAAAATAAGACAGTAAAACATTCCAATGGATTTATTCAAAACACACGACCGATTCCAGAAGATGGATAATTCAAACCGTCAATTCAGAGCCGCGCCCAGCCCATCTACCGCCCGGTTGCCGCCCTTATTAAGAATTATACAACAAAACCAAACATTTCCTGATTTGCAGGTAAAAATTATTTTGTAAGACTTCGAAAAAACAATGTTTCGTGACTTCGTCCCCCGGCTTACATCGGTCACAAAACGGAAATAATTAATTATGCATATTCCGTATGCTGACATTGCGAATGGTCATTACGAGTACATTATTATTGAGTATCATTATCTTAGCAGCAACAGTCCTTGTCAATAAAACACGCAACGCTATTTGCATATTAGGAAAAAAGCCACCAAATACCTAGTAAATACATATTCCAAAACCTCAAGAGGATTTATTTTTGACGCCAGAAAATCTTTTATTGATTCAAATTCTTCGATTAAATCCACTGAACAAACGTTCCCTTCTCGTCTTGAGTTGTCCATAGTTCTTTCCTCTAAATCTTTGCAAATCTTAAATTTCAAATTTTAATCTCTCTTAGATAATTGATACGTATCACACAGAAAACACCAAATAATGTTCTCGTAATAATAATAATGGTTGGCCACGCTCCTCCTGCCGCTCTTTAGATGCCGCCACCAGGGTGCGGTGCACCTCTTGCACCCATAGGACGGCTCTGCATCCACTGCCTTGATTGAGTTTGATGTTTAAATGCAGGGAATTTGAAAAAAGTAACGCACAAAATGTCCCATTTTGTACTAAATCTTTTGGAGAAGAAACATTTCTCAGATTTTGCTCGATATGTATTGCATTTGCATCTAAAATGCCCCTAACTTGACATCCTAGAATAGTTCGAGATTACACAACGTAAGAAAAACGAATTTATACTTTATATTTGTGCCAACAATCGTATATTTTCTATCTCTTCTCCTCTATCGTTGATAGTCAAATCTCCCCTCTCCCCATCACCCTGTTCTACACCCACCATAGGTCTGTTTGTATATATCTGTCTGTATATATACAGTCTGTCTGTCTGTATATACACAGTCTGCTCGCTTTGGAAAAGCCTAGCCTGAAGATGACTATTAAGATACGGAAACGGGTTGTGTGTTCTGATAAATCCTGTTGAGTTTTTGTAATAACTGTCTTGATTTTCCAGTGATGGAATTCCACCGAGTAAATGCAACTGCAATCGATTTTGTAATAAGTCCGGTGATATATTGATCGAGTGTGCCACACGAAGATTAGCGTTTAGAATAAAGGGTGTCCATAGAGTTTGTGTGCCATTTCTAAAAAAAGTCGTAAATTTAGAAGTATACGTGATGAGAATAATTTGTAAAAACAGTTGACACCGCTGATTAGTTTGTTTTATTCATTTTTAAAAATTACTTGCTTTTGAGAACCACTGTGACCTATTACCTTAGAAAAAAAATGAATTACGTTATTTGGTTGAATTAACTAATACACACCGCTACTGCAAACGTGTTTTCAAGACGTTACGGACCTCTCATGTCCAAGAGGGTGAAATGATTCAAAGACACCGATTCAGGTTCTTCAATTTAATTTCCCCTCTACTGTGACCAGCAGTCAACGGTGATTCCGAAAAATTAATAATTTTTAGATGAAATATTCTACAAACAGGAAACAAATCAAGACAAAAAAGATGATACCACAAGTTTCCCTAATCATTTTCACCGAAATTTTCCTTTACTCATACTTACAAAGTCAAAACTATGTTGAATTGCGCAAGAGCTTTACGGGCACCCCGTGGAATTTCTTCTATTTATCCGTTACAGGACACGGCCTAGAAATGTGAGAAACTACGGCACGAAATAAACATTACCCTAACAATTCTCACTCTTTAAAGTCCATGAATACTATTAGCACGGCCCACGTTTCATTTACTTCCTTCTTTACCTTTTAGAAAGTTTTATTTATGATATAAATATACAAGATGCATTGCTAATGCACGCGCTTCAATTAAACCTGTACTATTTACAATAAATTCAACGCTTTTGCAATATTAACATAAGATTTTGGCTCAATGCAATCTAGGATTTAAAAAAATGCGATGCGAAGTTTTTTTCACTTTCCAGTAGCGCGAAAGCTACTTAGAGCTATCCCAACGAGAGAAAAATCAACTTAGCTATCGATAAAAACAGCTGAGATAATAATAAGATTATCGTAAATTTGGGCTGCTTGGGAAACCCGTTGCTATGGCAGCGTGAATCCGATATGTAAACAAAAGCTTGATGGATTCAGACCGTAAATGAATAAACCGTTTGGAATAACACGGTAATAATTCAGAATGAAATGAAAGGGGTTTTGGAGCAATCCACCTCCATCTGGCTGTCGGGGATTGGCTAAACTCAGGGAGACGGGTGAGGAATAATTAAAACAGAGCAGCTGCTTCCAATTTTCCGTCATCCTCATTTGTAATTTCTTAATTGGAAAGGGTTTTATTCTCCATAAGGGGGGGGGGGGTCGATCTTTACATGGACTGAACTCCATACGTCATTCGCAAATTACGTATTTCTCCTTCAAATATTAATATCCACCGCTTAGTTGCTATGGAAGCACAGTAGCTTGGATACGATAACAATGGATCGACTAGACCCGCAAGATATGAAGGCGTTGCGTAGCAGAGGGAATTAGAAAATCGCTTTGGGAGGGCTGCATCAAATACTGGATTGGCTGATTGTGACGACAGAGAAGCCGTTGAGCATATCTTTCTGTTGGTAACGCTCCAAGATATTTTAAAAGATTTTTCCTATACGAAATCGACTACATTGTCTTCATAATTTTCACGGTATCATATTTCGCATCGCTAATCATTTTTCTTTTCATAATCAACATTCCACATTAGTATCCTTAGCAACGTATTGAAGTCTCCGCTAAACCCCAGTAGTTTGATCACTTAGCAACCCTTCTAGACTTAATCCATCATGATCTATTCCAGTTATTTCTAGTTATAGAACGACCTCCGTAGTTAGCAAATGCAATAATAGAATTAGTGATCATAGTGAAACCATTTTTGAAGAAGACGTGCACATCAAGTAGGAATGTAATCTGCAAGAATGATGCTTTGGTTGCCAAGTAACGTTTCCCATTAGCACCCCCCACCGCTGAACACTTAATATATACTAAATCCATTAAATTTAATTGAGTCTTCCCAAATCATTATGATCATGAGTGATGGAGAGGACTTTGTGGGAATTTTCAATTTTACGAGCAAAAATCAAAAGATCCACTTCGCAGGCTTGCAAGACGGTTTCATCGAAAGCAATTGCGTCGTTGCAAATTTTATTTCATGAATCGTAAAACTGAATTCTACTCCTCGCCTTCGTTAACACGTTCCAATCTTGAAACTTCGCTCTTTACCAGACCATTTTACTCTCTTGAACATCGTACTCGCTGAAATAATCCAGTTTCGACCTCAACTTTGAGGTAGCTCTTCATCATAAGAGAGGAGTAAAACAACTTTTAAAAGTTACCCCACAATGATGTTGTAAGGTGTAAAAGTTTTTTTTTTAATTTCGCCGTGGTAAGGTGCAAAAGTTGTTGGTATGTCTCCGCCGTAACGTGCAAAAGTTGTTTTTATTTCCCCATGGTAACGTGCAAGAGCTGTTTTCATTTCTCCGTGGTAACGTGAAAAAGTTGTGTTTATTCCTCCAACATCATACTCACTGTTTTGCAGATCAATGCAGTCATACGTAAATTAATGAAACAAGAACTAAATATATTTTTCCGGAACTCACATTTTGATCACGAGCATTGACCTAAAAAAAACATTACTGCCGAGTTCAGTTTGTTAAAATATCACTTATAATTCCGAATTAAAACTATATCTATTATACTCTTACGTATTTCACCGCTATAATTAATAAAAAAGGTAGAGATGAAGATTCTCTTACCGGCAGATGGTAACATTCCCAAAATTTTTATCGGTTCTAAAAATTGCAATAAATATTTTGATTTCAGGAATGTGTGATTCCATAGCTTCCACATTTCCGAATTCTCTCGTCTGTTAACTGCAACAAATCCGCTAAATAATATGGGCGATAAATACACGTAAAATAAGTACGAACAGTGGAGCTTCACCACAAGCCAAAGGGTGACTGCATTTGGAAACAGAGAAAATTAAACTTCAAAATTTTCCATTCCCCATCAGTAACGCATATAAATGGTGACCATAGTTTCGACGACGGTGGAAAGATTCCACTTTTGTTTCAACGTCTTTTCTTTGTCTTTCCTTTCACAAACTAAGAAGCCATCGCAGTTTGGCGGATAGCATTTTGTTATTCGTAAAATTGATAATTTCCCAGTTTTCTTTCATAAATCACAATTTAGTGTAGCGGTTATCATCCCTTTTAAAATACTCATATGCATATATCTGGTCATACAATTTACTCATTATCGTATAAAGCTATCGATAGAGTGGAGTTTTTTATCTTATCGCGCTTTACTCAATCTGAAATTTTTCCACCGGTACCTCTACCATAATATCACCCAGCAGATGGTAGAGAAATCGGCAACTAATTGTAAGAATTTACATCTCTGTCAATTACGTAAATAATATGATGAATTAATTCAGGCTACAATTTTACACTAGACCACTTAAAATTAATATAATGTTTTTGATTTACTGGACGTTTCTAAATCATTTCACCACTAGTATTCGAAGGAAAAAATTTGGCTTATTCAACAGTGCATTAAATGGGACTTGGTCAATAGGTTGGCACAAACTAGATTGGCAGACTCCGCAAACTAAAACCCAGAATTGCGGTCGTGAATGGAATAACAAATATTTGCTACGAAATGTGAGTCACAAAAATAAATATCGATTGAATATTAAAAGTGCTCCATATGGCACGCATGTGAAGTCAAAAAAACTGGGACGAATTCATTTTAACAGCCATTTCGTTAGTATTTGAATACTTAATTAAATTTATATTCATCCTTTAAAAGTGCTTCACGACCATTTCATGCTTTATCATTCTCGATAACTAAAATGAACTAGTCACCTCACCTTATAATGTAGTACGTGAACGTTATCACAGTGCTCCAAGTAACGTTTCCATGGCATTTCACCCAATAGACTCTTCGCCAAAACATGACTCATTCACCCAGAAGAGTTAAGCATTAGACTTTTTGTCCAAGGATTTTAAGCGAGTGTTCCTCGACTACCTTTCAACTACCTTGTAACAATCCTTTTCCAAAAACAATTTTTTAAAAAACAAAAAAATTTTGGCAATTTTCATTTTGAAATATCAAAACTCATAACAGATTGAAGGACAATTATAATACTTTTTATCTCCCAAACTGTCCCAGGCACGGCTTCTGGGTTTTCAGAGAACCCGCCATTCGAAAACGCGATTGTAAGTCTTTTATTGTTAACGATTATTCCTGTAGCAGAAATTAACTACGAAGAGCGACCGCCCAACGAAATACAACCGAACCAAACTTTATAACTTTTGCGAACTACCATTCGGAAAAACACCCATTGGGTGAAATGTCTTTTGGGTGAAATGTCTTTTGGGTGGAACGACTATAGGGGGAAAAGCTTCAGGCGGGAACTCTACGGCGTGATGTTTGTGTGTGAAAAGTCCCCTGGTTGCACTGCTCTTGGACGAACTGACTTCCGGTTGCGCATCTCTTGGGTGAAACGTCTATTTGTTACCCATCTCTTGGATGGAAGGTCCGACTGATACACATGACTTGGATGAAACGTCTTTCGGTTGCAACACTTTTGGGCGAAATGTCTTTTGGTTACACCCAAACGCCCCAGTAACACAACTCTTTTTCCGGGTACACACCAGGAAATCATAGGTGCCTTGCCAACCAAACGACAGGCTGAGACCAAGTAGAATAGCAAATACGATTCTATAGTAGCCAAACTTAGAACATAGATAGCAATAGTTGGAGGTTTAAAAACATTCCGTAAGTTGTATTTCGGCAAGCGGAACTCACGCTAAGAGACAAACGGGAAGCTCCGGATTACCAATTTCTGGGAAGTATCAATGTACATTTCAGAGACAAAGCCTCCATCGTCAGGGGGTCTCCTTCCACTTTCTATGTGGAGACCCCCTGAAGATGTAGGCTTAGTCTCTGAAATGTACCTACATTGGAACTTCCACTTCCTTTGTGGAGACCCCCTGAAGATGTAGGCTTTGTCTCTGAAATGTACATTGGAACTTCCCCGAAATCGGTAATCCGGATCTTCCCGTTTATCTCTTAGCGCGAGTTCCGCTTGCCGAAATACGACTTACGGAATGTTTTTAAACCTCCAACTCATTAACAGCCGTGATTCAACCTTCTCTTTCTTCTTAGAGATAGCAATAACTTAATCAAATTCTTTCGCATAGAATTAGCAAACGAGCACTAATATTATTCCGTTCCACTTCCCCCACCCTACCCCCCATCATCCCCCGCCTTGTCACCGCAATATTTCCGATATCACGGACATGTCATTTCGGAAAAATCCCCAACTCCTTCATCATTTTTTTTTTCGCCTTCTAACAACTTCACTTCCACGAACTTTTTCCTCCGATCCCTCCCACTTCTGTCTTACACCTTTTCTTCGATCGCCAGGAGAGCACTTGCCACCGCAGCTCTCTTTTGTCCGTGTGCCTCAGGGGAGAGGAGCCCAACGAGGAATACGTGCAGGAAACGGGCGTCTTCCGGAGGAAAAGGAAAGGCGTGGGTAAGTTTACAATCGCGGAAGGCAAGGCGATCATTTCTCATCTTTGTACGCATGCATTTCTTTACGTGTTCGTTCGGTGTTGTTGGGGAGTTTCGGCAAGACGTGCACCGTAACTTCAAGAACGTTTACATTTAAACGTCTCCAATAACGGCGCCGTAATAATGAGAATACACGTGTTCCCGAGTTACGTGGACGCTAAGTTCTGCGCATGCGCATCGATGCTCGAGAAATACATTGCGCCACCGCTACGCGACTGATGAAACTCCCTCTTGTAGAAATGTTTACATTTAACGTCTCCAATAACGGCGCCGTAATAATGAAAATACGCGAGTTTCCGAGTTCCGTGCACGCGGAATGAGGCTCTAGAAAAACACCGTGCCACTGCTATCAGACTGCTGAAACTCCCTATTGTAGAAATTAATTCGATGATATGTTGTAAAGGCTTCAAAATTACGTCGACTGATCGGTTCTTATTTGAATGCATCGCTGAATGTTACTTTAATGGGTACAAGCAGGGTCTTGCAGGTAACAATTTATCTCGTACTTCTTACACGCAATTCTAATCTCATTCTCGAAGGATATTTGCACCCGTATGCAATAACCAACCACGCTTAATGATATTTCGTTTCATTTGGTTCATTACTTCTAGTATACTTCTCTGCATTTACTCCCAACTTCACCATCGTTGAACACGTCTTTTTAACAAACTACTTCTGATAAAAGATCCATTCACTACGTACAGTCACCTTTTTGGAGGACATACCCTCATCATATCCTAGCTTCCGACATGTCCTAACAAAAATAAAACAAATATTTTCATACTGGTAACGTAACCTTTAAGTTAACATTCATTCGATGCCCATTTAATGCTAACCCTGGCTCTACTGTTTTACTACACATACATAAGTGTTTTTTATTTAAGAACATTGATATGCCCTGTATAACCAATTAAATCCCCTTTATTATTTTTCTTGATAACTTATCAGTCCTCTTTTAGGTCATCAAAAAAAAATCTTTTCCTTTGTATTCTAGCTTCAATTACTTTCTTCAGCAATCCCTCTCCTCTCATTATCTGATCCACCCATATCCTCTGTAGACGATTAATTTCATCAAGCAAAACCCTCTCCTCCCCGGCCATTTGTAATACGTATGTGTTTGTTTTTCTATCAACCCAACTTACTTCTTCCATTCTACGCCACACTCACATCTCGAAGGCCACCAATCTTTCGATGCCCTGTCTTCTTATATCCATGTTACACACCCATACAACATGATGCCCTGTCTTCTTAGATCCATGTTACACACCCATACAGCAATGCACTCCATATGCACTGCTATGGCAAGGATTATACTAATCTTTTCCGGATTCCCTTACCAAGACCTCTCGTCACCATTTTCCTTCGCTTTATGAAAGAAAATTAATCTGCAACATGGACTCCACAGTTGATCCATTCTAAATGCATAGAGCCAACTCATTTAGCTCTTCAGTTATACAACTTTAGCTAACATACAACACAAGGTCGATGCAAGCACACTCTCATCTGGAGCCATTTCTGAATTTCTTCCTTTCAATAACTGACCACATACTACCCAAGACAAACTGTTCTTAGTGAATTCAAACGAATCTATTTCTCCATCTATTCTTCCACTCTTAACAGACTTCCTGAGCCATAACATTTCTTTTAAGGTTCTAATTATTCATTATTCAGTCTTTGAAACACGACATCCTTTTTTTAGGCTAAATGTAACCTCAGATCTATCATCTCGCCAGATCCATCCACTCCATATAACAGCAAACAAGAAAAACATCCCGGAACGAGTGGAAAGTCATATATTGCCTGCCAGAAACACCCCTAAAAACGCCATGCCGTTTCATACCAAGTGAATCATTAGCATTATAATTGACACGTTCCATAAATGCAAGAGGAAGGCTTCATAAACCTTTAGTGTCAACATTCAAACTTATCGGATCAGTAAAATAACCTTACCGTATTAAGCCATCACGCTACCAACATATCAACCTCGTTAAATAAACCAAAATATCATATCAGAGCGGTGTAGCTTAGTCGAATATTTTGAATGCCGAAAATATCCGCGTGAAAGCTTTTCTGTGTAGTAACTACAAACGCAGGTCTCCACGGCGAGGTTATTTATTTACTTCCACACGCGGTGAATAAATAACGTCGCCAGGGAAACGTGCGTTCCAAAGCTTTGGCAGCATGAGCTTTCGGTTTAATCATTCGATCGTCCATCAAGCATGATATCATTGTAGGTCACTTTCATTCCCAATGGAACATGTGCTTATAAGCTTCACCCAGTCTTCCGAATCATATTAACAGGCGACGGCTGGGGAAATGGGGCCAACAGGGACCTGGCCCCGGCCCCTAGGTGGCGCTACCCGCACCATGAGAGATTCTACGGGGCCCCGGGGCCTCCGGCGGGGACCCCAGAGGCGGATGGATACAGGATGGGGCGTCGCCCGAGGTCATTCTGTGCAGCGGCGGACCCTAAGAGGTTCACCTGGCTGTCGGAAGACGAGGAAGCGACGCCAAGAATGGTAAGAACTTTGCCAAGGAAGAATGGACTTGAAAAAAGTCTGACGGGGCCGGGAATCGAACCCGGGTCTCCCAATTGCTGGTCGGGTGCTCTTTCCGTTGAGCTAACCCGGGAGAAAATTTTTCCAAGCCATTCGGGAGAGTTTGTGGGCAAAGGACGTTGCGAGTTCGTCCAGGTGAAGCTAGCTTTCTATGAAGGAGTGCACGTAGGAACATTCCCAAGGAGAAACGGACATGAAGAAAGTTTGGCAGGACCAAGACTCGAACCCTAATCTTCAACTTTCATGGAGGTACTCCTCCTCCATCGCTTTATACGGCCGGTGCATCTATGAGCTCCTAGATAATGCTGCTTTTAGTCAGACTAACATTTCACCCTAGTCCACAAAGTCTCCCGAACGTCATGTCTAAGTGCTCTGGCACAATAGCTCAATTGGCTAGAGCAGTCATCTGAAAAGCGGAATATCCGGGTTCGAGTCACGGTCCTGTTAGACATTTTTCACGTCCGTTTCTCCTTGGGAATATAACATACACCGTGGGCCATCGGTTAAGGAACCGGTAACATCGGTTAAGTAACAAACTTGTGTAACCCCCCGTAGTACGCCGAAAGGGGGCTTGCAGGAAGTTAATGTAGATATAGATGAACAGTTCTGACTGCGGACTAATCGAACAGGATTACAGTTTTATGTTAGATAACGAACAGATGTTTGGATAACGAAAAACTAACGGGAAAAAACACTAAAAGAACCACCAGTATATGTACAGATAGAGTAGTTCTCTTGTTTAGATAATACAGAGATGGACTAAGGACTACAAAATACGAAATTCTGTAAATCGTTTAATCAAAAATTGTAACGAGTTTCTTTGAACGGAGCTGAAATAGACAGCTTATCGCTTTAAGCTTACAAAGATACCTAAAGACGTTTATTTTACACTTTTTTAAGTTGCGATATATTCACCTTCTTTGCCTGAATACGTCAGGAAGTTTCAAAATCAATGGATGCCGCTTGACCCGAAAACGGATAACACGAAATATCAGTTAACACAAAATGCAGAATGAGTCCGTTGCGTCTTCGATGACTTTCAGCTTATTAACTATTCAATGCGAAACGGTTAACACAGAACAACGGATAACGCGAAAACATTTTATGGAACGCAGGGGAAATTTACCCACAATATTATTCGGATAACACGAAAACGTTATACATGGTGGAGATTTAGCCGGCGTAGTCGTTCTGTATTTTAAATAGCGTTTAAATGTTGTTACAATGATCCATAAACGGATGATTTTTACGTAATCAATCATTAGTTAAAAGTTTATCCATTAAAAAATGTAAAAATATATCATCTATGGAACTCAAATAGGCGGGCAACGTTTGCTCAATGGTTAACACGAAATACCGTTAACCCAATATAGCAGGACCCCTACATTATAATTCTCATAAGCAAAACGCAAAATATCATAAAATATTTCGTGTATACGATTAGAAGTTAGAAATGTCACTCACGAGAATCACGCACCAAGAACTTC
This sequence comes from Ladona fulva, assembly GCA_000376725.2. NCBI lineage: Eukaryota > Metazoa > Arthropoda > Insecta > Odonata > Libellulidae > Ladona > Ladona fulva. Next base: position 787,103 of record KZ308290.1, on the reverse strand, counting down.
GTCTCTTAGTGTGCCGCGGAAAATCGATTGCGGAACACTCATCCAGAATATGCAGAACAATTTAAAACGAAATCGGCAAAGAGGTGGGTGTACAGGAACAAAATGGATTCTAAGCTGACAGATTCTGTACTTATTTCCCCCAATGCGAATAGCTATCAAGGGATTAGCGCACTATCTAAGAGCATCGAACATTTAGGGATTAATTGCTTAGTTTATATGAAAATATCCTCTAAGTAAAAGCTGAAAGTATGTACGCATAATAAAACAGAAACAGATATAATTGTACGAATTTTTCTTTAAAGGTCGCGGGTAAAATTTACGAATTAAATACTTTTACCAAGGATTATCACAAGGAGGACTAGCTCTAAAGTTACTTAAAATACACATAAACTAGCAAAAATTGTTGGGACGCAGAACTTCCGAAGGATAACCAGGGAGCATTCCTGCAGGCAGGCAGTAATATTAAGGATACACTACAATGTAAATATGTAGTGTGTAAGGATGTAGTGACTACATGATAAATATACTAAATGATACAGAAGCTAATTCCGAAAATGTGTTGAGTTTGGGCGGACAAACAATACTCTTAAACTGAATACACGGTGTAGTCTACCAATCTATAGTCTAGAGCTTATGATATGAAAGGAAGCAACAGATTTAAGAATCCGGTGGTAGAATTAAAATTCAACTGTGGGAGCAATGAAGAGATAAACTCGACGATATGAAAGGTAGAAAGGATAACTGAACATTAAATGTCATTATGTGGAAGTCAATGATAAAGTATACAAAAGAAATATACCTCCACCTCAATTTTATCAAGCTTTTTAGAATATGTTCACACTTCCTTGTTTACACGATCGACGTAACCAAGCGACTAAACGCATGTGTACCTCACAACGCGTCTCCTACAGAATCAACAAATACTACAGTAGTTTAGCAACCATTTTGCCGTTCCTATGTCAGACCGAGACCTTCAATAACTACCATCGTAGAATGAGACGAGGAGCTTGATTTAAAATCTGATTTTGACATTTCTTACGGTCACTTTGCATATACTGCATTTATCACCACAAAAAGGCATTTTAATTTTAACTGGAGATGAGCTCATCACGAAATTATCTAAAGTATTTCCCTTGGAAACTTTCCAGATCCGCCCCTGATTTTGCCTGCATATAATGAGCCTTTTTCACCCGTCAATGAAATATGGTTGAAATAAGGAAATGGGGAATAATTTTCGACTTCGACCGCCGAAAATGTTCAACGCGTGAACATAGTCCCTCCATCAACTCTCAAGGCGTAGTTTCAAACAAAAAATGTAGCATATGATACAGAAATAGCTCGTCCACACCTTACAGGTTTCTATATCTGCTCCTGGCTACAGGTAGTAAGCAGGGCAACCAAAACGTCGAGGCGCGCACAAGCTTGGGGCGCCCTAAGTAAGTTTTCTCTTACTATTGGTGGTGAGACGGGTATGGGTATCATCGTGTAACTTTGTAAAGAAGCAAGTGCCAATACTACCTTCAATAAAGACCTATGACGCCAGTCACCGTAGAATATGAAGAAGTAAAGATAGAAGAAGATTAACATACCTTGAAAGAGGTTCCCCAAGTATAGTTGACTTCAGATGCCTTGTATACTGTGCTGCCAATCACATAACTCTGAACAGTGCACAGACTTAATACCACTGCTTCACTGACTTTCACACACTACACTGAAGAAACACTGCCTGATTTTGCTTCTTCACGGTTACCACGAGGGAAGGAAGCCAGCAGGTCTTGGGTCGTCCTTGGCAAGTCCCTTCCAAGCCCCGAAAACGAAGCCCTCCGCTGCAACACCTTCGGTCGAACTGTGTCAAAATATCCAAGGGCAAATGCTTGCAATGTTTCCTTCAGCTGTGGAAACTTCCCTCGCAGCACACACACAGACGGTCGAAGAAGATCCTCCGCCAACGCTGAGATGTTTGGGAGAAAGACCTCCCACGCCTGAGAGTCCAAAATAGGGGCTACGAACAATAATTTAAAAAAAATAATCAGTGAAATTTATCTTACCATGTTAAATCTCAAAAAAACAAACACATGTAAATTGAATATCCAAAATAAAGGAACTATATGAGATATATTCAGGAATAAAGAATTGAAGCGAAGTCCTTAGTGCCAGTATTATCAAATGAAATATCAGAATGAAAAAATATAAGGAAATAATTTTCTTCGCTAAAATTAACTCTTAGAAATGTATCATCAACATTATAGTTATTAGGAATACGTATTTTCAAGTTTCAAGCGATGTTTCAATGCAAAATTATACATACGTTCTCTGACACAAACAAGAAGTCCGTTCACTCGGAGACTACAATAAAGAGCGGGAAAAAACCGGAAGTACGCGGAAGTAAAGAAGCGGAATTATTTCTCTTTCCCGCACATTTTAACAGCGCTAAAATCAAATCCTATTTCGGATGAATCAAAAGCCTCATCTTAGTCTACCTTATGCCATGGCTCAGATTAATGAACCTGTGTTAGGTCGAAGATTATCTGTGACAAATACAGATTTCATTTCCAATTCTAATGGCGATAACATTGGTTTTGTACTATTTTAATTCCATACCATATATGTGCATATAAATTACATATTGATATTTATCGAAATCGCGCTCGCTGTCACCGGAATGACGACAATATCCGTTACTTCACCTAAAAATTCTGGACCGATGAATTTTTCGAAAAGCTTTCGTCGGCAATCAGATCTCTCCTGCAGCGAGTTCCACTAGAGTCGTTTTATCATGGCCGTAACGCTACTGTCGAACCTGAAATCTCCACCGACAAAACGGGCTGCTCTACGTTGAACCATCTCTAAATTTGAGACTAACCCTACTTCGTGTGTATTCTAGACCACGCAGCAGTACTCAAGACTTGGTCGAATGAGGGAAAAGTACAATTTGAGGCAATTTCTTTAACTCTAGATGGGCATCCTCTCAGGGTTCTACTTATTAATCTTTGCATTCTATTTGCCTTTCCTACAGAATCTCGAATATGTTCCTTGAACGATTAACTACTGCTGATCCTTAAAATTTGGAAAGAACTCGAAAAAGGAGTCAAGTTAAATTTAGTTTATGAATTTTACAATCATTCATCATTTCATCAAAAGCTGAGTTTACGTTGTTTAAGTTTTTGAATGAACTTCACAGTATGAAGCAGAGAGAAATCCGTTACGGAAAAGTAAGCTGCAAAAATTCTTTCGCAAAACCCGGAAACACCATACAAAAATGCAATGATATAAGATAGAATATCGTAGAATCGTTAGAATCTTATATCGTAAAGTATATCTTCAGATAGTTTCTTCCCATTCCGAGTGACAATCTTTCTAATGAAAATTCTCAAAAGAAAAAGGTCTGCAACGAAACTAAAAAGCCAACTTTAAGTGTATTTCTTACATGAAGATAAAATAGTACAAATAAATCATACAGTACAACGATTATTACATAATGTTCTTTCGGTACCTTTCGGTAGGTTCATGTACCTTAACATTCCCTACTCAACACCATTTCCTTCGTATTTTGGTAATTTACTCCACCCTTTATGCCATCTAACATCTTTTGTTAGTGTCTTCCCCTCTTCTTTTACCCCTTATACCCTCAATAAAATTCTTCAGCAATCCATTTCTTCTCAATGTCTGACGCACCCATTTCCTCTGTCGACGTTTAATTTCTGCAATGAAAACCCTTTTCTCCCCAACCATCTCTAGTACCTGTGTTTGTTTTTCTACCGACCAAACTTACTTTTACAACTCTATGCCAGACTAACACCTCGAAGACCTCCAATGTTTTGGAAGCCTCTATAATGTCCATGTTTCACACCCTTACAGCAAGACTCCACACAAGGAATTTACAAATCTTTTCCTGATTCTTTTAACGAAACCACCAGTCTCGTAGTCTACTATTCATCGGTGAGTATTATAAAAGATAATCATTAATATATTCGTCATGCTTCAATTAATTCATAAATTATTTATCACATTAATATCATGTTTAATCAGATTTAATTTAGTTAGCGCTAAACTAATCAACATCAATAAAACAAATGGATTTAATTTCACTAAAACTTTGCATAATATATAAAACTAGATGAACATTCATCGTACTTAATGGTTGGACGGAAATTATCGGAGCCAACCGGTTCGAAGATTTCTGCCGGAAATAAACCGGAGTTCGACGCCTTTGATGAAACACAGCGAAAGAAAGGAACGCATAAAAATTACGGTTCATTAACCTTGGTTTCATAGGGGTAGAAAAATTGTCGTGACTCAAGAAATTCCTCCCAGAAGACGTAATGGAGGGCGTAAAAGAGAGAGAGAGAGAGAGAGAGAGAGACCCCTTCCGGTTGATGTAATTAGGAACTGAAATAGCGAGGGGAATGACACGGAATGAGGGACGAGAAATGCAATAGAAAGATCGATGGGGTCAGCTGGAGAGGAAGCGATTAGGAGAAGTGCGAGGGACGACGATATCGGCTGCAAAACGAATTAGCGCAATGGCTGCCATATCTGCCGCCGTGGACGCGGATATCGACTTTGCAATCACACGGGCCTTACCCTTCGCGAAACGCGGGTTTAAAAAATGTCGCGAGCGTGAGATAAATGCGAAAGGGCTCTCACGGTGATGATCCGAACGAGGCCAATAAAACAGCGACCAAAAAGACCGTTATTTTAAAAGCAACGTCATACATCCCAACCTACAGCACACACACACACATTGGCTCAAACTTAGCGTCACGCTAAACCCCTCAGTTTTTTTTAATCTAACCACAAATTTGAAAATGGAAAATAAACGACCAAACGTGAAACCAAATATTTTAGTACCTTCACTTTCCTATCGAGGAGGAACTGAAAGAGTACAGAGAAAATAATATTCATGGAGTAAACATTAATGGAAGGCTTTATAATACAATACGCTTCGCAGATGATATTGCTTTGGCAATTTGAGCGTAATATGGAGGCTTCTCTGGAGTTACTGGACAGTTTGTTGAGTATGAAATGTAAGATTAAGATCAATAAAGCCAAAACAAGGGTGATGAAGTGTACAAAAAATGGAGAGGAGGAAGCAGAAATTAAAATGAACGGAAAGGGGCTCACGCAAGTCAAAAGCTTCCCCTACCTTGGTTGTTTGATATCTTCCGATGGAAGAAGTAGCAAGATCAGAACCCCAGAATGATATGATAATATATCCTTCAACGTAGATCAGAACCCCAGAATGGCGCAGGCCAAGAAAACTTTCCAGCTAAATAAAAAGGTTTGCTGACATCTGAAACAACCAATATAGACCTGCGAAAGAATTATATTAAAACATTCCTGTGGAGTGTAGGGCTATACGGAGCTGAAATCTGGACTCTTCTAGAGAGAGACAAAAAGAAACTACAGGCCTTCGAAATGTGGTGTTGGCGCAGAATGCTCAAAATACAATGGACGAGCAAATTAACCAACGAACAAGTGCTGGAAATGACACAAGAGAAACGTGAATTATTAAAAATAATAAAATGCAGAAAAGAAAGTCTCATGGGGCACCTGCTAAGGCACTCGGAGTTGTGTATGAAAAGGGAAGGCCAAGACAGGAGTTTTTAACTGATATAAGGGATGGACGACCGTACAGAGTGGTTAAGGATATGGCAATAGATAGGCGACCTCTAAGATGACAAATGCTGCCCACCAACCCAACGGTTGAGGAGAGGAGAGAGAGTACTTTCATTGTGATATCTCATAGAACGAAAATATATCTCGAAATTTTTATACGAAAAATAGAAGAATAATATGGCACACTAAGAGTTCATTCGCGGCACACCAAGGGGCCGCGAAACTCCATTTCCTGATTTAAGCCCTGAACAAATATCTTAACTTGAGCTTTCTTCATAACGTGGTTCCACAGATAATGAAGCTTCTTGGCCATGAACCCATATTTAATTGAGCGCTACCAATGGTTATGGCAAAGCCGATTAATTTTTTGTATACGGCCAGATGACATCCGACGCTAAACCATATCGGGACAATTGGGCTCCAATTTGTTAATTCGAGGCCAGTACTGATTCCAACAAAGAAAGAAAAGCTACAAATTAGGCGAAATGCCATCAAATAAAGGAAATTTTTGCATTTTTGTTCTGTTTCCGTCATACCAAAAAATTTACCATTCCGATTCCATTCTTGGTAAAAGTTCTTGGATAATCAAATGAAATGTTTTAAGTAATTAGAGATCTTATAGTAGAGCAAAGCAATGTGTTAATACTTACTAACTACTATGATAATATATCCTTCAACGTAGGCCTTCACAATTCTATGCGTTTTAATATCGGAAACGATTACAAACACACAACAAATGCAAAAATCCAGGTCCTATACATGGAAAACCTGCTTACCCGACACTGTATACCGTGACCTGGGTGTGGAAAGGTTCTAGCATGCTAAACATAACCTAACAGGAAGTCAGTAAATGAATTACCTTTAAACAGCATCGGTTCCTCTTAAAATGTACTCGATTCGAAAGTTCTCCAGGTCTTAAACAAAACTTGAAACATCAACTAGTTCGTGCCTTGGCATTCTCTTTTCTTTTTCTAAGAACATGCTCACGATGTGTTCATTGAATCACTGTAATCACTCAAAAAATTCACTGAACACGCAGTGTTCAGTGAATTTTTGAACTTTGTGAATTTATTTTCCGGGTGTTTTGAATGCTTTCAGTATTATTTTCTATTTTGACGAAGTAATTATAAAAGAGTACCTCTAAGTAAAAGGTCACAGTGCGCACCTCCACATTTCTCAGGGAGAACAATTGTCTTTCACAATAGAACGATATATAATCCGTGAATAAGTTAGTTAGAACTACCTAAGGCGTATTGTCTTTCACAATTGAAGGATACATAATCCGTGAATAAGTTAGTTAGAACTACCCAAGGCGTAATACCTTCTTATCATATATATTAAAACCAAGTGTATCCGTCTATCCGTCCGTCCATTCCCCTATCTATCTCAGAAACGGCTTGACTTAGAGGTCTGAAACAAACTAAAAAGTTAGCTTTTCTTTCTTTTTCACAGATAGTTCAACCTCGAAATCACGCCTAAAGAAGACTCAATAGCTTTGCTTCTCTCTCACTGGACTTTTCCTGATCATGTTCAATTCCTTTAGTATCACCAGCAGTCGAATTCGCTCCACGAACCAAATTAAATAAAAAAATCAAGGATGAGACAAAGGTTACTTGCAAAGTACGGATACGGCGAAAAACTGAAAGACAAAAGAAGTGAAAAATGTCGACGTGACTGGGACCCGAACTGATGTCCCTCACTTTCTGGCAGGTGTTCTAACTATTTTACATTCCCTATTCATTCCCTTTACCGTAGGGTTTGGGTCGTCATGGTATTTCAGTGGTACGGACATCTGGTATGGATTAAACCAGTACATGGAAAGTGGGGGGTCTGGGTTCATCTGAGTCTCACGCATACAGGGTGATTCAAAAGACAAATGAACATTTGTAGCCATAACAAGTAAAACTTGATGTATTTAGTAACATTTTCATGTTTGTTTCATGTATCTATGTCGAAAAATAAATAAGTTCTGATTTTCCGTAACCATAACAATACATTTCAATCTCCCTATATGTTTCAAATCTGTTTCTCCTTGGGTTAAAAAAATCAAGTTCATTCGTTCCTAATCTGATCTGGAGTTTAACTTTAATTGTTCCTAATTACAGGCAGGATTCAGCTGAGCAAATTTGCTCGTGAACCTCCTGCCACACGCCTAAAGGCGGCTTGCGGGGTACATATGTAAATGTAGATGATTTATTGACTTGATAAGGTCGTCTTTATCAACTACTGGGCCCAGTTTACAGTCCTCATTCTCATTTAACACCACAGCTCTGTCATTGCTTCTACAGATGAAAACCCTGGCTTGTTCATCCTACAGGAGCGTCCTCGGCCCATTAGAGCAGTGGTGGAGGAGGAGCCAGGCTACATGGGTTCCCGAGGCTACGACACGGAGGACGCGATGACCTATTCGACGGACGACGAGGCTCTGGAGAGGCGGAAGCGGTTCATTGGAGACCCGGGAGAGGAAGAGGACGACGAGGAGGAGGAATGGTACACCGGAAGGGGGAGAAGGAGGCTGTACCTGCGCCAGTCCCTCAGCCAGAGCTCGGAGTACATTGGAGAGTGTCCCGCTCACCCCAACGCCGGTTCCTATTATCCACTGCCTCCACCACCGCCTCCGCCGGCCAAGCACGTGAGCTTCGATGCACGTTCTCTGGTGAGATCGCAGACCGTGACCAGTTTCGAAGGGAGCACGACCTCGTCGGGAGGGGTGCAGTCGTCGAGGGAGAGGTTAATCGATGGTCGCAAGGAAACAGTGGCCGTGTCACCGGTGCTAGCGAAAGCAATCTTCATGGGTGAGTGGCGACTACACTTCCTCGTGTACCTCGAAAGAATGTACGGCATGCCTGGCCTATCCTCACGCATGACGATGCACATTCGATACCTAACTTCGTAGCCTCGTGAAAAGCTAATGGAGATGAAAATAAAGGTATGGGTTTCCATAGAAATGGCTTTAATGACAACAAGTTCTGCCATCGTGTTGGCATCTATAGGTCAGGAAAAACTCTTAGAATGACCGCATAAAATAGCTTACAAGTCGATATTTTATAATAAATTCGATCATTATAAAAATATTTATTGGTAAAAGGTGTTTTTAAAATCTCAATTTTCATGGCCTTTTTAATGGAATAATTTTGAAAACATACATTATGACAGCCACTGCCTGGTATAAGGTAGAGAACAAGTAGTTTTCATCAATCATTTTCCTTATCCTAAAATGAGTTATAGGTTTAAAAACACTCCGTAAGCAGTATGTCGGCAGATAGAACTTACGTTTGGGTCAAATGGGAAGTTCCGGATTACATTTTATAGGAATTACCCTATGCGCATTTCGGAGACAATGTGTCCATTCTCAAGGGCTCCACTGCGGGATGAAAATTTTGAAATTATCAAAATATTTTTTTTTAAATGTCGGCGAAATACTCGGGATTGGTTATTTCCGGTACAGTGACTATCGTAAGTGATTTATAGCGTCATCGAAACCCATTTCTACTACAATTTTGGTCTTCAGAAAATGAACAGAAAACTTTTTAAGAAACGCCTCCCTGTTACGAGCGAATGAAGGAAATGCTGGTTTCTCACTAAAATCTTACATAACAGTACAAATTTATTGTGTGACCGCTCATCAAATTCTTAAATTCAGAGAGAAAATTCGAAGGCTAGATTCACTAGGGTATCGAAGCGAAAACCGAAGTAGGAGAAAACCATTATCTTCGCCGGAGCAAAACCTGATCACGAACCGAGCATTTTACTTCTTGAATTTGAACTTAAGGCGGATACCATTATTAATTCTGTTCGGATTTCTGGTTCGCGATCTGATTACTCGTAACAATAGTCACAATTACTAAGTACAACAAAAACACATAAACGTATTATATCTTGGTTAATTTATTGCAAGCTTAATGCTATACACAACTCGTATGAACAACTAAATTAAAGGTAATTCTATATTCTTGTTATAGTATTTCTTCGCTGACGCAGACGAACTAAATTTACCGTGAAGAAATATTTAAATCACGAAAAAATGTTCGTCACATGAGTCACATGTTAGCAGTTTCAGCGTGATAAGCTTTTTAAAATTTCCGAATTTGTACCACGCTGTTGTTAATCGGAAGAAAAGTTCAAAATCTGTCTCGTCCTACAATTTTGAAAAAAATGTCTTGCACATTTGTGTTTCCAATATCATTAAGAATTGAGTGAATGCGAACATAATTCCTAGATAAGATTCGAAAAACCTAAAAAAAATATTGTACCGAACGGTGTTAGCGTTGTTTACTTCTGGGCAACAATGATGGTTGTTATGTACAGAAAAAGTAAACAACGCTAACGTACAATATCTTTTACTTTTTCTGTACATAACAACCATCATTGTTGCCGCGAAATAAACAGCGCTAACACCGTTCGGTGCAATATGATGGAAAACTTTCTCTCGAGATAGACATTTTTTGAATTACGAACTCCAAACTAGAACGGATTAAGTTCGAATGTCAATGTACTTACCACTGTATTATAAAATGTTTATGTTCTACTTTAATGCAGTAAATGTGGCATTTTACCCCATAATACGGCGCATCTGTCCACCCTAGATCTCAAAAATATAGAAATATTAACAGAATGGGATTTTCCGAGCACATAATTTGCGGAAGAACCGATAAAGCGTATTGTCGGTTTCTGTGGTCCCGTTATTTCCACTGATCATCAAAGCCATAGAAATTGAAAAAGTGCAAAATTTTAAATCAACCGAGCGTTTTTCTGCTAAATATTGAGTCAAATAGATAGGAAAATCTTCCGAAACAAACAAGCACGTAAAGAAAGTAGTAAAATGTACGTTAAGTTCTACTTTTTAGTTTCATTTTCCATAAGAACCAAAAACTCTTTCCATGAATAGATTTTTCAGTCGGCTGAGCGTTATTTTTTTTTAAGCTTCGACAACTCGGCATCATCTTTTCATCTTGAAGTTTTCGGTTTCCGTTCCCCTGAAATTCGGCTTTTAAGCTCTAAAAAATCCCTCGATTCCACTTCAGACAAGCACCTGTTTGATCCGCAACTCTATTCGTTTATGAATATCTTTCCCTGTTGCTCGAATTCCTCGCCTAACGTTTCCATCAGAGCACGTTTTCGGCGAAACTTTCTCAAATCTGATAAAGATTCGGATGTCTTAAATGATAGATCCACAGGTGTGAGGTCCCTTAGCCTTATTAAACATATTAAAAAAGAACTGTTCGGCCACACGGTGTAATTAGGTCGACGGACGGTTCCCTTCTACTCGTCGACAATAGTGTATTGAGTAATTTAACGGTTCACGTATTTATGTTTATAGCTTCTTATTTCCTTGAGTGATAGGTTAATCTTCGTAATGAGTCTGAAAGAACTATAGGCAACGTAAGGACCTAGTAAATGTTTGATAACCACAATAATACAACAAACAATTATAAAATTAGACACATGATCAATACCTCACTTATCTCATTGTCTTGACGGAATTGCTTAACGACCAGCAGCTAGTTATTTAACTGATGTTCCTAGTTTCCCACTCACTAAGCAAATCTTGTTCTCTACAATGGAATATACATCATGTAACATGTGTTTACTATCCAAAGAATGGTTAGTGATTGAAATTATGAATTTGTTACATTCTGACGGGAATACGTAACTGCAAAATTGTCCACACTAAGTTCGGAGAAGAATATTCGTTGATATATCAATCTTTGATTCTAGGAGGACTAAAATCCCAAAGGAATTCTTACGAAAACGGCGATGATTTTAACGATTACATTCGTCGTCTAGACAACGGTCTTTGAAAGGGTAGAATTTTTACCAAATCATTGTATTTTTATCAAAGTTTGCTTGATTTGAACCCTATATTTATCACTTTGGGAAATAAAAACAGATTACTGAGGAGCTCATCAACCTAAGTCATTACCAATTAGTCTAGTCTTAAATCTACATAGGATTTTCAGTGATCTAAGTCCGCGAAAGTAACGGTACGCCATTTGATACAATTTGCAGAGACGGTCGTAGTCTTGAGGAAGAGTGACGTGAATAAATGTGTTGAGAATAAAGCCACAAACGAATCAAAAACAACAAACTTTCATGTAACTTAAACTCCGCAAATCGCAGAAAGAAAATCTTCTGGATTGCTTTTCCCAGTCGAAACTAGTCGCCAATAAGTTTCTATACCTTATCCGCCGTCCAAAAGATTTTTATTTTTTTCCCCCTTTTTTCGTTTTAATGTGTTTTATCTTCTTTATTCTATCATTTTTATTGTATTTTCTTCTTGTGTATTTTTAAATTGTTTTAGCCAGTTTTTGATTAACTTTAGGTTCGCTCTGAATATTTGTCGTGCTTTTTACTAAGCGAAATTTTGTTTTCTCTAATCAATTCCAAATTTGATAATTTTTGCAAGATACAGGTTTTTTATGTTAATGTGTTGTTATTCGTTCTTTTTTGTTTATTCGTTCTTTTTTGTCTTCATTTCTTTTATAACTCTATTTTGTTATTCATTCTTTTTTGTTTATTTCTATTGATTTGTCTTCATGTCTTTTATAACTCTATTAATCTACTTTCATCATCAAATTTAGTTTTCTTTCCGTACGTTTCGCAGGTTTTTCACACCCCCCTTTTGAGGGTGTTTTCCTGCAGTGGAGATTTTAATCCACAAAGTAGTTTTCTTCATTGTACTTTTGTAAGCTATCTCTCTCTTTTCTTGTCTCATATGACGAAGGGTTAGATGTAAGAAGAGACTTGTTAGTCTCAATCTCGCCCTGAATAAAGTCCTTTATTATTATTATTATTATATTGTGGTATGCTAAATCTGTGTTGGATAAATTATAGTCGGTTTTGCTCCTGTATGGTTTAAATCACAACTATTTTCTCAGCCTGAAACGTTTCTAGAGGGACTAAAAACAAAATTTTGATAAAAATAACGAGTATCACATGCGAGGCGACCTCTAACCTCGCGAAATTCCAACATTAACGAATTTCAGCGTTCGCAAATTTCGACAATCGCGAAATGAAACTATTCGCGATTTTAATTTTCGCAAATAGCTGTATTCGCCTATTTAAATATTCGCGAATTTTAAATATTCGCCGATTTAAATGTTCGCAAATTTCTTTATTTTCCGTGATAATCGGGAACGCATCCCTAGAGACTGCTGAGGTATTTGTGTATTACTTAAAAAATGACTTACGTTCTCTTACTCCATATATCCTTCCGGAATAAATCGGGGAAACCCCTGGAATCTATGCATGAAACTAGAGGGAAATAGATTATAGAAAAACGCTATAGTTCGAGGGTAGGGATTTTAGGAAGGACACCCGTATGCATAATGAGGATGAAGGAGATCCGATACTACGCAGATGGAAGCGGTGCGGTTGGCAGCACGCGTGGTTCAGAAAGTGGGCGTGGCCCCCATAGATTACGAGTGGGATTCGAATGGAGATATGCGAAGAAGGGGGCAAAAGGATGATTTAGGGACGACCCCAGCGCCTCCCACGGCCGGATCGTAAACTAGACGTTAATCTGAGACACGGCGGAAAACAATGCCATCCCCGTTTTCTAATTTGTGCTTGGAAGGAAGGGGTCTTTGAACTAGGGACTGGATGCTAGACATGGAATGCGGCGGGTTGATGAAGATTCGAAGCGAGGATATTGGAGATCCAGACGTATGGAAGATGGATCACAAGCAGAAATGAAAGGGAAATTTTTCAAAGAAGATCTATTTTAAACACGCGCCATTCTCACGTGACAGGTTGATGAGAATACTCACATATCCGATGAAGCCGTCAAAGAATGACCGATGCGATGGATTAGTTTTACTACTCCTATTTTTCTAACAACGTACAGTGAGACAGAAGGCTGGTTCAAATATTTGCCAGCTCCAACGTAAGAAAAAGAAAAAAGTATTTCCTGCCATCTTAGATCACCTTAAACTATTCTTGAAACGGAAATTGAAAAAAAAAAATCACGAGACAAGAATTGCTCAAAATAAATCTAATATAATGTACCTAAGTTCTAAGAGTTCACGGCTGTCAAACTCTTCAAGCAAAGGAAATAAGCGTTTAATGTATTTTATAGACGAAAACTCACAAATTTAGGATCGAAGATATGGAAAATCTCGCAAAACCCGTCGTAAAAGATAAAATTGTCGTGAACATCAAGTTTTTCATTCACGTTAAGGAGGTTAACTCTATACATTTAATAAAATAAAATAAAAATTAGACACAGCTGCTAATAAAATAGAGGCTTAAAAAGTCTCCATTTTCAAGGGTTCCACAACGGGAAGTCATTCAGGAGCCCTTGAGAATGGAAGCTTCCGAAATGCGCATAGGGTGATTCCTAGAAATCGGTAATCATTTCTGTCTGCCTCCAAACGCAAGTTCCATCCGCCGACACGCGGCTTACGGAGTGTTTTTGAACATCTAATTAAACATTTTAAATCCTCCATATAACCTTCCAGCATAGAAGTAGGTACCACTGAGGTCCTGCATTTCTCAACCAAAGTAAATTGACTTCTGTTCCACGAGGAAAGAAACTTTTGCATCACATTTCGTAAATTCTAATAAAAATGCGTTCCTCCACCGATTTAAATTGTACTTTTTCCAGTCTTTCCCTTAAATTCATTATCCTGAAATCTGCAGAAAATAAAAGGTAAGTCGACGCGGTATTTTTAAATTCTCGGAAAGCATTTAATAAGGTCCCTATCGTAAATTATTGTACAAATTAAAAGTGCGGGTATCAATGCAGAATTATAAACTGAATGGCGGACTTTCTCTCCAATAGAGAGCAAATTGCAGTACAGGAGGGAATTAGTTCTAACGTGGTTACGATGACCTCTGGAGTCCCACAGGGTAGCGTAATCGGACCGATACTTTTAGTAAACACCAGCGACCTCGAAGCAAAAAATCCAATATTTTCTGAATAACTATACCAGGCTTCCAGTTCAGCATTCATAAAAAGTAGAAAACATTTTTGGCCTCTTGGCCAGCGTTTTTCGATTCTAGCCCGCTGCGCAACGGTCAGAAAGGGATGCCTGGGATATTTTACGGTTTCCATTCCAAAAAATAAAACGCGGCCACTCTGGCGAGCTTTCCTTCCACGTAACACCGGAGCTATGGGAAAATTCCATGGCAACCCAAAATTCTACAACAGAACAGAGGTGTGAAAAAAGTCCCTTGACAACCAGAGAAGATTGGACGCACCAAAGGTACACAATGTAAACAAAAACGCCGATTTTTTCCATAAAAAATAAACAGTCCAGAAGCTATGGGGATAAAGTCTTTGTCATAAAAGGAGAGCCGGACGGTGTATGCGTGACGTAAAGGTGAGAAAATGCTTGAGGGAGAGCGAAGTGAGGAAGAGTTAATGAGCGTGAGGATGTGTGCAGATGATGAGAGGAATGCGTGAGGAATGAGGAAAGGGATGTTGAAGAGGAAGGATCAGTACAAGGCGGCGTATCCCAGGAAAGACTGCAGACGAGCCAAGAGATTAAGGGGAGGATGCTGCATGAATAATTTACGGAGTAGCTGTTCGTCTCCGCTATGAAGATCAACCCAAAGTACCCACGGCATTTACTAAAGAAAAATAGCAACCTCGCCTTTAAACACAGTCGCTTTCTCGTACCTATGTATGTACAGACACAATAACGTCTGTCTGTAAGCCCGAAGGCTGGTTAGATCCTCATTCCCTCTACCATCATCTATCAGAAGCTTATAATAGCGAATGAGGCTTACTAGGCAAGATGAGGAGTGTGGTACTTTGACCTTGCTTTCATTATTAAGCCGTTCTTCTTAGAATACGTGCATGCCAGTGCAGCTCAATGGATAGTGGCAGTCAGTGCCATAACGCCACGCCACAGTAACTCTCATAAAATCACGGTCATGTAAGAAAATTTAAGTAAAGGACATATTTGCCCCAATCCCGTACTATAGGAATTTGCGTCAAAACGTGGAAGCAAGTTGGCTTTTCATTTATGAAGCATTAAATATTCTTTGTAAGGATAGATAATAAAATTTAGCTTTCGAAACGCAAAAACATCACTCCAAAGATATTTTCTACGACACTTTAAAGTGATTTTTCGGGTCGTGTGTTTTTCTCTCGGAAAAGAAGCAGAGACTATCATACTCGAACGTTTATTCAGTTGTCATGAATACCATAGAAACAGTTTTTAAGCAATGACATCTATCTACTATAATAATCTCCATAGGGTACGGGTAACTGTTTGTAACGTTTCATTATTTACTTTATGGAGTCAAAGTTTGGATACAGAAATCTAGTTTACACCTCCTTTATAGGTGATTCTGGTTCATAAAGCTATAATTTAAATAATTTCCACCCGCATCTCCTTTATTACAGAGGGTTATATTCTTACGAAATTTATCTACTATAATAAATGTAGTCGAGTATATATATTTATTCATCCGATGCCTGTTACTCGCAAAAGAAATGGACTAATTTAAAAATTTCTTTCCCGCACATTCAAATAAGATAAAGTATTAAATTGTAGATTCCATACTAGGGCCTGATTGGCCATTTTAATTTAAAGTGTTAAATTGTAGATTCCATACTAGGGCCTGATTGGCCATTTTAATTTAAAGTCGCTTTTAGAAAATTATCCTGGATTCGAGTTCAGACGACTCGAAAAATACCTCCACAAGAAAGATACGTAAAGTTCTTTAATACCATTTCCAGGAGTTGTTTTAAGACATTAAATCAAAAACAATGGTCCTACGAAATCGAGAAAAGCACCAAAAGAAGGAAAATTGATAAGAGATTTTATATAGTGAAATATCGTTAGGGAATCCAGATTTAGGAGTCACATGAATATAGTTAAGCAAAGGATACTTTTCCAGGATTTAGTGGAAATAAAAAAACCGTGATTAACTAACGCGTTGGTAGTTGAATTAGAGTTCATACAAACAAGAATACATTGGGAGTTTAGACCTATTTGAAAGTTAATTGAGAATAACTTAAATATCCCCATGATTCACAACAGTTGATAATTCTTTCGTTCGAGTGCCTACAGTACCAATTAAGCATGAATCATTTTAATCCAATTTAACTAGAGCTAGCTGCAATGATAATTTGGGGGATAATAAAGTTTCGATTTCAAATGTAGCGTTATCGTGGAAAACGTCCGGATACACTAATTATTCACTCAATACGCTAGGATTAAATTACAACGGCTCTAAATACATCTGCCTCAGCTATCAATTTTAAATTGACGTAAATCTATTAGAGGTTTAAAAACACTCCGTAAGCCATCTTTCGGCAAGCGGAACTCGCGCTCAGAGACAAACGGGAAGCTCCGGATTACCGATTTCTGGGAACTCCCAATGATCATTTCAGAGACAAAGCCTCCATCCTCAGGGGGTCTCTACAAAGGAAGTGAGTATCTACGCTGAACTGACTCGGTTTGTTGACGCCTGCATTACGAGTACTAAATTAAATTACGATTTCACTGAAAACGCACATGAAAGTTAAAATTATAAGTGAGTGTTAGCAGACTTATTTAAGATTGGTTTTAGATTAATCCTACAACTTTCCTCTACATCCAGTACAATTACAGCCCAGGTATAGATTTTCTATAACTAAAATAAATTTTGACTTCGTAAATATCAATATGAAAATATGAACTTCTTAATGATCGAGCGATTAACTCCTCAGAACGCTTTGTCGATATCTCTCAGAGCTCGTTGTTTACTGGAGTTACACAATCCACTTCGTCAAAGAGTTCTGAACCAATTAATTTTTCGAAGAGCTTCCGTTGGTAATCTGATCTTCTCACCTGGTAATCGCATCGAAGGGACTTTAATCATAGCCAAAACACTGCTATCGAACATGAAGTTTTCACTGATGAAACGGGCTGCTCCACGTTGGATCTTCTGTAATGCAGAGATCAACCCCACTTCATGAGGATCGCGCAGCAGTATTCGAGACTACGTCGAATAAGAGAAAATTAAGCTATTTCTTTGACTTTCGATAGGCATTCCCTTAGGGATCTACTTATTTCTTTGCACTCCCTCCGCCTTTCCTATTACATCTCCAATATTTTCTTTCGATGGGTTATTTTGGTCAATTGAGACCACTTCAACAATTCGTCAGTTTAAGAGGAACTCAAACGAATATGCCCTAACCAGGATTCGCCGACCATACATTTGCATGCTAAACCCAAAATATGTTCTTAAAATTCTCGCATATAACGTTGGTCTTGGTAACGTTCTAACTTGCTCTCGAAGTAAAATATTCCACTGTGGAAAGGGACCTTCGTCATTTATGATTATTATTATTACATTCTGCATATGGTATAGTTAATGGGTTGAAAACATGGTTTAATGAATAGTTCTTACTGCAAGTTCATGTTATAGATACATATGTTTGTATTTTTTGATAAGTAATTTCTATATTGTTCTGTTTTTTGTGTTGTATACTACAGTATATTGCATATTTTATAAGTTAATTCCATGATTTCCTGTTCTGTTTTTTTAGCGATTTATTATGTAAAAAGAGTGATCTCATTACCACTCATTTTGTTTTCAGGCAGCTCCTGAGCTTTCAGGAGGACCTTACTGTCAGTTCTACCATAATATTTTACTGGTAGTCAGCTTGCAGACTTATTGGCGTAAATAGTTTATATAAAAATACATAAATCGCAATCTAAAAGTATGCTATATGTGTTAACGTGAATATTTTTTACTCTCTATTGGGTTTTAATATATGAACAATGTTGAATAAATTATTATTACCATCGTTGTCGTTGATTTGTTATTAATAATGTAGATACTGATAAACAGGAAGACCCCAATTACATCCATATAATAATTATTTAGGAACAGAATCAACAATTCCCTAGCCTTGAACCCAGCACCTTGGCGTAGGGCTGCTAGCACGTTAAGCACCGGTGATTCTCTCCAACCATCCACTGAACGTTCTTAAATGAAACCACTGAATTTCCCAACAGAGAAGATGAAGAGGGCGACAATGAAGACCCAGGCGACGCAGACGGACATGTGGAAGGCTGCGTTTGCAGCAGTGGTTGCCGATGGGAGGTTCACAGTGCCCAGGAGACACCCGCCGCACCACCACAGATACCAGCCGCAGCAACACCAGTCCGCCCTCTCCCTAAGCCCCCGCACCGTCCACAGGGTGAGTTCATTCGTGGAATTAATTTTTAAAACAACATTTCATTGCCCGAGTCCAAGAAGTTTCATGCGAACTAACAGGTGGACTGAATAACTATACGTGAGACGTAAGTAAACCCCAAATGCAATGTACCTTACTGATAATGCATATGAACTCTTACTAAGCAAAATGTAGTTTATTACCATCGTAATTGTGGCTAATAATCATGCTTACCATATCTGGTATGGGAGAAGCACATTCTCATTTTAAAAATTCATAGCAAAATGCACCAAAGCCTTAATTTAGACTAGACAGCGCGAAGGAGGCTAGAATCGAAAAAAGCTGGCCAAGAGACCAAAATTGACTATTCAGAATGAGGGACTCGAAACTTCGCATAGTTACTCAGAAAACAATGGATTTTGCACTTTCGAGTGTCATGATTTTGTTATTGTTATTATTATAGTTAACATTCCCGTTGCCATAGTTATTATCGTTATTATTATTACCAGAATGGAAACAGGAAGACCCCAATTACATCCATATAATGATTATTTAGGAACACAATCAACCATTCCCTAACCGCAAAAACCCAGCTAGCCGGGACTTGAACAGGGTTCCTTGTTTGAGCGTAACAACTATGGCGAATCGAACGATAAGGAATCGTACTAGTGAACTGCATCGTCTATTACTCCATCAGTTTCCTTCAACAGCGTCCACATGGCAACGAACTTGATTTATTCTCCAGAAAATGCGAGAATATCCTTTCTGAAATTATCCAATTTTGACACCCTGCATATTCTTAACTCTTACAAATAACGGAGATCTACACAGGGAAACACAAAATTCTTCTGAATATCTATGCAAAATTTCAAGTCCCTGACTCAAAAAAACCATTTTGGTACTCTTGGCCAGCTTTCACTTCAGGCCATACTGCAACGTTTCGTGAGAGAAACTGACCGCAGAGAACTGTCTTTAGACAGTGTGGCGTTAGACGAAACAAAATTTTTCTGAATATCTATGCAAAATTTCAAGTTCCTGATTCAAAAAAAACATTTTGGTACTCTTGGCCAGCTTTCACTTCAGGCCATACTGCAACGGTTCCTGAGAGAAACTGTTCGCATAGAACTGTCTTTAGACAGCGTGGCGTTAGACGAAGTAATGTACATTGAAACTTATGAGAGACGTAACGGACCAATGCTGCAATTCGGTTAACCGACGTTTCATATTATCCGTGATCGTGTTAACCGATTTCAACCGTATGTTAGTTCAAAATTCTTATTAAGTTTCTCGTTTCAAATTGGTAGTATTCTTTGCTGTGATGTAAGGTACTCATATCAGATTCGGAAAAGAGAAGTATGAGCCAATGAGATATTCAAGAAGAGAAGGGAACTAATGATGAGAGGTTTTAATAAAGGAATTAGGAAAAGATTGGTAAAATCCTTGGTGTCGAGCGAATTGCTTTATAGGTGTGAAACGTGGACCTTAAAAGAAGATGACGCCAAAAGAGATGACTCCTTAGAGATGTGGGTGGGGCGTAGAATGGAAGAGTAAGTATAGCGGATGGAAAAACAAATAATATTACTAGAGATAGTTGGAGAGGAAAGGATATTGAAGTTATTTAGAGTCGACGAAGAAATAACGAATAGAGAGAGATTGCTAAAGAAAGTATTTCGGATAGAATTCAAGGTGGAAGGCAGAGGGGAAGACAGAAGGCAAAATATGTTAAAGGACCTAAAATATGGATCAAGTTACCAAGCAACGAAAGAAATGACATAGAATAGGAAATGGGTACATCAACCAACCGAAAGGTAGAAAACTCACGCATTTTTTTAAATTTAAGAGTAAAAGCTGCGTTTAGAATGCAGGTATTTACATTAATAATTCTTCGGAAGAGAGCATTTCTCTATTAGCCACCTGTTGATAACGGTTCTACACAAAAAATAAACCTTTCCTCAATGGTGAGTGTATATAAGCAGCTTTTTTCTTCGGCACAACAATCTGTTTCCGCGAGAGCTCTCACAATATGAACCACAAGCGCATCTCTTCGAGCCCAGCGGCTTTTTCGAGTAATAAAAGCACTTTAACTTTAGAATTGAGACAAAGAAATTCTGCCGTTAATTAAGAAGTAAAAATACACCCATTTTAATAGAAAATGCTCGAGTCTCCGCTCTGAGATGATACTTATTTTCCTTAGGAGAAAAGGTACCCATCTTTGTCTATCGCTCTGTTTACTCAAATCTGGAAATGTAGAGAGAGATATATAAATGCGTGCAATCATACCATAGAACCTGAATGACAGTTTCACAGTCGGATAAAATATTTAAAATAACTTCCTGATTAAATTTATACATATTTATTTATTATAACACATGCACGGGAGTCTTTTGGTTTTAAAAGAGGAATAATAAATAAATAAATAACGTCTTTATTTTGGGCGAAATTGAGACTTTAAAGTCTCCTCTTCCATTTAACCCATCGTCAATATTATAGAAACATTTAAATTAATAATAATATCAAAGAGTTAGAAAATAGATTATAAAAGTTAACTTAAGTTGGATTAGAACAAAATTGGAAATATTTAGATGTGGATTTAAAAACCTAAGTGAGGCCTAGGAAAAAAAAAATATATATCCACAGCAGGAAAACACCCACAAAGAAGGGGGGTGTGAAAAACCTGCACAAACCTACTGAGAGTAATGACTAAGAGATTTAGAAACAGAAAGCGGAAAAAAAAATATATAGCCTGGAAATAAAAACATGGTTAAAATGACAAACAAATACATAATACTGCCTTTATAAGTTTTCACTGACACTAAGTTTCGATAAAGTGTATGATTAGTCATTGAACCGAGTCACTACTATCATATGCACTTAGGAACACAAACCTATATGCTAATATTACACACTGAGAATACTTAGAAAATACAACTAATTACTTAGAAAATACAAATACAGTAAAAACAAAGTTAACTATTAATAGATAAACATTGACATCACTTGTTAATTATTGCAAAGAATTCATTTCACAAACCTCGAGTATTTGAGAAAAGAAAAGTAGAAAATAGCACAAGGAAACAAGATAAATAACAATGATGACTAAATTATAAAACGAAGAAAAGACGAAGCAAGAAAAGAATGAGAAAATAAATTAAAATGTATGGCTAAAACATAGAAAGTTCAAGAGGATTCATTATGATAAAGCATGAGCGAAGGACAGAAGTATCATATTTTTAATCAATGCAGCAAGGAATAAGTTGGGAAGGAGCTTGGGAGTTAGACGAAGTAACCAGGGAGATAGGGATACTGAAAACCTAAGGCAGAGTATTGGTAGTGCATCGTTACGTGCGGTAGAATAACTTCTTAGCAGGGATGATTATATTGGGAAAGATATGTGCGACAATTTCTTTTGAAGGAGTGAATTGAAACTGAAGATTTGATTTCGGCAGGAAGCGTATTCCAAAGTTTGCTCGCAGTTATAAGAAAAGATTTGTGAAAGGTTTCAGTTCTATGATGAGGAATGAGAAATTGATTGTACCCTCTGGTGTTACGGTCATGCATGGCATTTAGGCACACAAATTCTGATGAAATGTATTCTGGCTGGCGCATATGAAGTATTGCGTACGTAGAGGAAAGAATATGTAGTTTTCTACGCTGTTCCAGCTTCAACCAGGATAGTTTCTCATATGATTCGGAAATATGATCATATTTCCGTAAATTAAATATGAATCTTACAGCCGCATTTTGGGCCCGTTGTAACTTAAGAGCTAATTCTCCGGACAAATCCTGATAAACTATGTCTCCATAATCGAAGTGCGGCATAACCAATGAATTCACGAGTCGAATTTTAAGGGTAGGAGACAGGAAATTCCCTAAGCGCCTGAGAGACTGAAGTGAGGAATATACTTTCTTACATATGTGCGTGACTTGCTCAGCCCAAGAGAGATCTTCGATTATGTGAATTCCGAGACTCACTACTGATCTACTGTATGAGATAAGTGACCCGTCTAGTCGTGGTTCCGGGATGTCTCTTCTGTCCAGGGAGCTTAACAATTTACGGTGACCAATTATGATGGCTTGTGATTTTGACGGATTAATTGCAAGAAAATTATTTTTACTCCAATTACTTATTTCAGCTAGATCATAGTTTATACGATTTATCGATTGGTGAAAGTCAGCCGTTTGCGTATCTAAGTAGATTTGTAAGTCATCAGCGTATAAATGGTATTTGCAATATTTTAAAACATTGGGACAGTCATTAATGTAGAGCGAGAACAATAAAGGACCGAGAATCGATCCCTGCGGAAGACCGCGATCTATCTTTAACCATGATGAAGATGACTCTTGTGATATAACTTTATTGTAACGATCATGCAGATACGATGCGAACCAATCTGATGCTAATTTAGAGAAGCCCATGATACCTAACTTGCTAACCATAATATCTACATCAACCGAGTCAAAGGCTTTGCTGAAATCTAAAAGTATTAATATTGTTAATTTTTTATTATCCATGGTTTTTCGAAGGTCATCAGTAACTTTCACTAAAGCGGTTGTAGTGCTGTGACACCTCCGGAATCCTGAATAATACGTAATAGCAATAGTAATTCTGAGACTGAGGAGCTTTATTCTACTCAAATCTTATCTTCAACAGCAAATGATGCTTCGTATCTCTTTTGGGATGGAAATTTATGCAAGCACCTGAGACATAGCAACGCATAATCGCAGGAAATGGAATCCGTTTTAGTCAATTCAGGTTATCGAAGGATTCTTTTTATTGCAATGAGTTCGCAAGTTTATTGCAATGAGTTCGCAAGGATAAACTGAAGCGAAAATTCCGTTGGAAAGAAAAGCACGTAGGGTCACATTAAGTAGCACGTTTGCGCTAAATATTATGCAGAATTTGCTTTGATTCGACCATCTACTATTATATAATCAAAAAAGGAATGAATTAGGAAGTTATCTTTGCACATTGAGGTGTGCCCCTTAAAACACAACAATAAATTCAAGGACAATCTTCCAAGAAGTATTAGAAGTAAGTTAAACCCTTTCCAAATAACTGCAGGGAATAGAAGAAGAGACTGAAGTCCATTTCATAGCTCTAAGTTTTACTAATATTTTATTCTTTAAACCTTTCTTCCTCTTCTACATGTTGTGGGTTGTGATCTGTGCTATTCTTTCGTATGCATTCCTTTCGTAAGTAATTCTTTTGTATATAATTCTCTTACTGGTGTGGCATATTATATATTTGTATCACTGTACTCACAGCAACCAAGTAATTACCATTTTGCAGTGTTTAAATGATGATACTAAACAGACGTAAAAAATAGCGACATGACCAGGACTCGAACACACATCTCCCTTTTTTCGGACATATAAACTAATACCTTAAGGTAAATAGAGAATATCCCAATGACTGGAAAGAATCAAGTAATGTGCAAAGCTCGAAAAGGCGCAACGTCAACTCTAGGCAGAAAGAGGCAAGTAACCACAAAAAGATAACTTATTGAAAGATAGAGAGAAACAGAATATTTCGGGAGCTTTCGAGAGGTGAGTTTGGTATAAAGGAGAAAAAGAAACATCAAAGAGCTGCTGGGAGACGAGAGGGTTTTGATTAAAACAATAGAGCGACGCCAGAGGAAATGGGTGGGACAAATATTGAGAAGAAAGGAATTGCTAGAAAAAACAATACGGTTAATGATTTGATCTCCAAGAGGCGATGGATAAGGCGCTGGCAGGAATTCTGCTAAAAACAGATAGTTTACAACTGGTCGTTCTTTCCGCGGAGCATTAGAGAAGCTGACTGGGTACTGGGAGATAGGGATATAATACAATTATAAAAACAATACAAAAATCGAAACATTACTAATATGGTTTCACCAGAAATTAATTTACATCCATATATTAGCGGGAAACTAACTCAAAATCCACTCAACAGGTGGAGATGGTATCACAAGGCGCTCAAACCAACGGCATGCCTCGCCGCCTCACCAAAAGCCTTTCGGAAGCGGGACAGTTCCCGCAACCGGCACCGAGACGCACGAGCAGCGCCACCCACCAGCAGATCGCCCAACCACAGACTCCTCCACCGCCCCCATCGCCGCACGAACCCCTCCAGAGGGCAGCCTCCGAAGGCGAAGGGGTGGAGGGAAGGAAGCGGTTGGGCAGCGGCAGCAGGGAGATCCTGATAGACTTCGAACCCCAGCAAGGAGTGGGGGGCAGATTGGGAAGGACGTCCCTGCACAAGACCATGAGCGAGGGTGAAGTCAGGAGGCAAGGAGTGGACATCGGGGGCCCCATCACCGATACGGAACCCTCCTACTCTCCGCCTCGCCCCAAACCGCAACCCCGCTCCTCCTACACCTCAGCCTCTGCCCCCTGCGGTCTCGCCTCCGGGGGCACCTTCCCCAGAATGCAAGGACGCCCCACCTGCTCCCACCCAGCACTCGCCGATTCGGTCTCCGCAGGCAGACAAAGGAGTCCTCACCATCCGCTGGTGCAGGCGCCTTCAGACGCCGACTCCATCGTGACCATCGAAGAGGACGAGTTTCACGAGAACTTGGTGGTGAGTGGGTTCTTTAGGAAAAGAAGTTTGTCTCTGGAGGACGCGGGGGCTGCGGTTGAAGGGGGCGAGGTGGGAGGCGGCGGGAGGGGTGCAGGGGGCGGAGGGTTCGTGTCCAGGACCGCCTCCATCGCCTCTTCTGTCGGGGGTAGCGAGCCGGAGTTGAGGGCCGTGGTCCATGACGAAGAGACAGAGGACTCAGAGGGAAAGAAGCGGGAAAAGAGATCTGGTAGTCAAGGGAAGGAACAGCTCCAGCTCCTGGAGCCGAGCAAGAAGAGCTCCCCGTTTGCCTCTATGGATTCTTTGACGGGCGATGGCAGAGACCACAGCGACAGCATTTGGAACGAATCTCAGGCTACGGTAAGTTAAAACAATCCTTTCTATAGCATATAAAAGTTTGGTATGTCAAGCTACCGAAAGCTTAATTTAACATTTCTCCTGTGAAATTACACAAATAACACACTGGCTTATACCTAGCCAGATGAAGTGTCTTTTTCGGTCGTAACACAAGTCCTTCATATACTTACAGGCTGTTTGCCAATGGTTTTTCGAGACTAAGACATTCACACATTCACAAACACATTCATCATCACATTCACCGTATCCACCGCCAGCCAATCGTCTTCAATATTAGTCATTCGTAACCATTAATCTATTCGTTCGAAGCAGACCCTAGATATAGTCACTGAAGAGGATAACAGAACTCCTCAATTCCCAAATTATTACAAATACAACATCGTAAGGATACTCAAAGCCATTTATATTAAGAAGGGACATTTTTATCCTACAAAGATGTTCATTAATCTGATCCAGGAGCTTGGAATATGCAGCAACTTACTCCTAGGAAACCTCGACATTACTCAATTAGGTTGCACTTTCTTGCAACTTTCTTGCAGCTTTCGTGCAACTACTGTTCATACGTCATTCAGTAAGCCGTCTATAGCAGTGTTGCTATTTTTTATCCCGCAGTTGATCATCCAGTAACAACCTTTCATTTTTTTAAAACCTAAAACGTCACTTTAAAGACGTTTATCAGAACTACCATTCGAAAACGTTTTCCAACAAGACGATACACTATTGATTCTTGTTTTAGAAGCACCTTACCCAAAAAATATCACTTCTAGTATCAAAGAGAACAATAACTTGGTTTCATACCTCCGTATATAATAGGCATTCAGGAGATCATTTAACGTTTGAACTAATATAACCTCATGGCTTTAATTACCAAATCCTACATCAAAACCTACAAAACCAAGCGATCTAACAGCTTTCAGTCTTTACCTCTTTGTCTCAAACGTAAATACATGGTTCCTTTACTGATCTTTGGTCCCACGTACTACTAAATAAAAACACCATCTATGACCTTCATCTTTTCGTAAAGGTCCTGCAGGCGAACATTCCAGCCTCTGCCTCAGGCACAGTGGGTGGAACTTCACCCTCCGGCCCAGGCGGTGTCATCGGAGGTGGACCTGGAGGAACAACTGCCGGTCCATTGACTCTTTCCGATTCCGAAAGCGGGACTTTAGCCAGCGTCTGCTCCGAACTGAGCGCAGGGGGTCCGGGGGGCACTGCTTCCACTCCCTCTGCCGCCAATAACGTCGCATCCACACCCTCAGCCCGCAGGCGGCAGATGCTCATTCTGCAGCATCAGCAAAGGAGCAGCGTGGATACGGAGGCGTTGGAAGATGAGGGAACGGCGGTCGAAGGCGCTACCACAGCGACGGGGAAGGGAAGCGACTTGGATGCGAGCCCAGCTACCGTTCCAGAAGCTCCACCGCCATCTGGAGATCAGGTGACGAAAAATAAACCTTGCTTAGATGCCTGGGCAAGCCTTTTCTTTCATCAATCTTCTTTCAATTATGGAAGCGCATGAAGAGGCTATCTTGGATTAAGCAGGTGATGAAGCGTTTTAACTTCGGGAAGCCTCCAGACAGAGGTCGCCAAGCAGCTTTTTTCGCAATATACTTACTTTCCAAGAGTCCAACATCGATATCAAGAGTAGATAAAAGGGTTGATTGACGAATTAAATCAGGGTACTGTATCTCATACCCCTTCTCCCTTGACTTAGAAACGGAAAGCGATGTTCCGCATACGGGAAACAAGTTCTGGAAAGAGCATTAGACTTATACCGGTTTGAGGGCCGCAGGTTCCGCACCCAGAAGATGCGGTCGTTCTTAACAACGGCGAATGGCTGAGACAGAAGATCTTTTGGTACGTGATGAATTTCGATTTCCTTAGTTCCCAAAGATACTTCATAGAGTCCAATGGGAAAAATAGACAGTAAGTTAGCAAAAAGTACTCAACCTAATGCGACAGAGGATAATAGCGGATCATTAGGATATCAATTACCATCCTAAATTATCTATTATAAATTACGAATGAACCTTCGTTGAAGTTACCTGTTTCAGAGGTTAGCGCCAGCGAACTGGAGCCTGAAAATTTTAGAATGCTTACAGATTTTCAACCACACAATACAAGAGCATTCAAGTACAGTAAAACGATTCGGATGTGCGGGATAACCCGTGGGAATCTATTCAATAAGAAAAAATGATAATTATTAAAAATGCGTTTACCTGTTTCAAAATGGTTCCCTAGTTAAAAGCAAGCATTCCTAAATAAATCTCCGAAACAATTTTACCAAAAATTTTGATTACATCATTAGGGCTTCAGTCGCCAAGTAAAAAGTAACGCAACCCAAATACGATGTACGTACACACCCAAAGCCATAGAACAGATAATTTAATACTAAGAAGCTCGATAAAAATACACGAAGAGCTATTCCAATACAATTAAAAATTAACTATCGTTAATCTACCATAGCATTGAATATTATTATAATAATAGTAGCGATAAATTACGTTTGTAATTAAAGTATATTTCCAAAAGATGGAGGAATCCATTTCAAATAAGTTTAATTTTTAATGCCCTTTTTAATTAAAATGTGTAAATTGGGGCTACCCAACCTACCTTAGAAAGAGAGCTGTCGTTTAATTAGAAATAAATCGCGACCTAAGGAAATGTTAAAACATAACAGCGACTCAAATTGAACTCGGCAGGAAACAAATCGAATCCAAGTTTGAACAAATTAGTTACAGCAATGTTTATCGAGTTTCAATTCGATTCGATGAATCAAAAATTAAAAGCAGGAAAAATTTCTATGTAATTAAATAGGGTATTTACAAAACTTAGAAAAACATAATTTTGAAAGTCATATACGTTGGTTTTGCAACTAAAACACCTAGAAAAATACTAACAGAAATAATGCTTCAAAACGAATCCATGTAACTACGAGATAGTTAGCGTTGCCATCTGACCAGATGGCCAAATTGCAACGTATTTACAAATAAATAAATAATACCAGTATAACGCCCCGTGATCGAGTGGTTGGGTACCCCTGGTGTACACACATAACAGAATAAATTTGAGAAATATGTCTCTACACAATGGGAAGATAAAAGCAAACCAGTACCCTAAAACCAAAGGAGTTCATTTCCATGTGAATTAAAAAAAAAAACCGGTGTTCTCAGAGTGATTGGTAAAGTTTATTTTATCTTCCTACGCTAATATTCAGCCTTGCAAAAATATTCAAACTCATTTTTTCATTCCAATTCAATTTAATTTAATAAAATAATTCTTAAAGTGTGTAACTCTTCTTTTTCCTTTTATATTACAACTTTTGATATCGTTAATCTCTTTCGTAACTCATCGCTTGCTATAGCTTCATTCTTTATCACACTCGCATGAACAATAAAAGGTATTTACATCCATTTTCCACGTCGTATCTTTAAATAAGTAAGCTCTGACTAAAAATAACGGTAGACACGTAATTTTTATAACGGTCCGTCAAGCCGATCGTCTTATCACTTCACGGATCCATACATAAAAATTAAACGTAACTTTTTCTTCTCTTTTTTTAGATCTTCTTTTAGCTCTTGC
The DNA here is from genome assembly GCA_000376725.2 of Ladona fulva. Lineage (NCBI taxonomy): Eukaryota > Metazoa > Arthropoda > Insecta > Odonata > Libellulidae > Ladona > Ladona fulva. Next base: position 757,869 of record KZ308290.1, on the reverse strand, counting down.
CTATCAGATTCTCTCTCCTTATAGTAGACAACTTTCTCTCTCTCTCAGACACCTCACATTCTTCTCCAGCTTTCCAAGTACGTTTGAGGAGCATGACCTTTCTCTCTTAGCAACCCACCAGATTGTTATGCCCACCCGCACATCCTCAAAAAAAAAAAACCTGAAAAAAAAGAAAACATATGACAACCCCCCCTCCACCTCAAGACCTCTCACGTAGGTACCGGAGTCGAAACTTGCATGGCCAGCACTGCTAGTTCTTTCTCTGCACTCGAGCTTTAATCCAAATGAACCGAAAATGGGCAAATCGATTGTCCCAGGTGTGCCCAGATAGGAGGCTGGAGGAAGGCATAGCGGTGGTGCCCGCCTCGCCGGAGCCCGATGAGGAGTTGAGGGGCAGGGTGACCACCTCCCCGCCCCCGAGGCCCACGAGGGCGAGGGTGGCGAGGAGAAGGGGCAAGGCGCGGCGGATGGCCATGCAGTCGTCGGACGATGAAGAGGAGGGGGCGCCCAAGACGGAGGAGTCGTCGGGGGCAGTGGAGGCGGAGGATGTGGCGGTTGTCCCCGTGTCCGTCCCCTGCCCCAAGGATGACGCCAAGGTGAAGCATCTTTGAAATCAGAAAAAAACACAAAATAGGGCTTCTCGAACTTTTCCCAGCAACGACATGCCCCGAGGCAGAGTTGCCAAGTAACAGCACTGTCGCCCCGCCAAATTCAATCTAAAATCGTTTAATTCCAAAATTCTGCAAATATCGGCGAGATTGACACGAAAATATCTGGGTAAACATTTGCGTTCTTACGTATGTTTTCTAAAGTTAAGAGGTATGCTTACAGTCGGATTTTATATTATGGTTATTTTCATATGAGGGATAATATTACTATATGACAACGGAGAGGGGTTGCTGAATGAATCCCCTAGCTACGCTTTGCGTATTGAAATAAATCACCAAGTGGCAGCCAACGTATAACTTGTGCAAAAACTCTTATTGAGAGCTTTTTTAACGAGAAAAAGTTCGAACTTTTACTTCCATTCACTGCTGAAATAAATTAGTAGTTTCACAAAGTCGATAACTTTTTACGGTGCCAAGAAAATATCCGGAAACTTTTCGAGACAAAAGAATTACTTTAATTATGCACAAAAAATTGTTTCGATTGCATTCATATTTGTGGAGAAATCAAATTTCAAAGCGATCACTCCGTATTCCAATCCCAAGCTAAGTTTTTATTCGCCTTCAAACTCACGTAACCATAATTAAAAAATCCGACGCCAGTTCGCTAAAGCAGACATCCATGCACAAAAACTTCCAAAGGTGGAAATTTACTATGAAATAGTTTCAAAATGGGATTTACGAAATTTATGCCTGTATCAGCTCATCAGAAATGTGCTCATTGCAGTATGCTATCACAGTGTTAGCTCGTAATGAAAAAACATGTATATTTTTCATTGTGGTAGGTATTTTCGCTTTGCTAATTTCCCGTGAACCACTGCCACAATCCACAAATAAGTGTCCTTAGGTAAGAGGCAGCAAATTCCACAAGCTGGGAAAATGCCAAACTGGTAGTATTGCCCAGAGGAACTAAACCATAGTCACACAGCACAGAAAATTTTTGTTTCGCCGTTTAATTCCAAGTTTGTATTTCTCGAGATTATAACATTTTTAACTTTCCCAGTGAGTGTATTGCAAGAATACTTCTGGGATATAAATATAGCATAACTACAAATGGTTTTAAAAATTTTGATGGTGTACGTTCATGGAAAAGCTTGGATAATATCATAAAAGTTAATCTAAATACGAGAAACAAGTTGCTACGACATTTACACGCAACATAAACATTATATGTAGTTGGATACAAAAAAAAAGAAACTGCGATTACGACGGAACAATTTTGAAATGGGACATCATTCCAATGCATTGACAGACAGCAGACAGATGTATATGAGAGTGGTATTGGCCATTGGTGACAAAATTATACTTATGGTACTGAAGTAATCCGTTTTTCACTTCAACGGCGCAATATATGTCATTATAGCTACGGTAGAGCTATTATAGAACTATTACTATAGAAACTGTACGGTGGAAATTGAAGAGTCGTCAGTATTATAATACAAGTATCATAATGCATACTTAGAATGGACTTAAATTAATGTTCACTGTAGGACCGGTAATGTGATTAAGTGAAAGTAAAGATTATAGTTATTGTCCAAGCTAGTCCATCATGTGTATATAAGATTAGCTATCATATTCACTTAAATTCTGACTAATTAAGATATCGGGTCCTAGAGTGAACATTAGCTAAAATCCACTTTAATTATGCATTTCGAATACCTGCGTCTATTTACGCATAGCTTAGTCAAATTCGGGTTAAATTTAGCACATCATCTTCATACTCATCAACGTGATGACTATTTGAATTCTAACATTTCGCTCTTCGATGTCAAGCAAAATTCTTTATTCGTTAAATAAATCATTTCTTCAGCATGAAACTGTAACTGGAAATAATGTAAACGTACATCAGTAGTAAATTTCAGATGAAGTTACTCGCAATTTCTTCTCGTAGAAACAAAGAATTTCGCTACTGAATTATTTGAAATAGAGATGTCCGTCGCTTCTTATTGCCGAAGTTAATATCACAAGAAACCTCATCCGTATTAAATCATCTCGAGAGACGTAACACCAGATTGGTGTGGAAGGTCCGACAAAAGACGAAGACCAAACCACAAGAAAGGGCAAAAAGAAGGGAGTCGTTTCAATTAAAGGAGATAGGTTCAGAATCGTTAGAGGGAAGACTGCGGGTTCGATACCCTTTAAAGAGAGGATCGCTTGGTCTTTTGGAGAGGAAAGAATTGACCTGTCGCCTTACGTAAGAAGCTAGATTGCTTCCAGAAAATATCTGGCCTCAATCGTGAAACACGGTTACACGGATCTTTTTCCCATACAGTCTGGTAGATTTGTTTCACTTTCTTTGTTCAATTCTACTTTATAATCAACTAGCGAAATTGGTCGTCGATTATCGACGGGGAAAGATAGGTGTACATTGCCCCTGCCCTGACAAGTATCTGTTTTTTTTCGCTTCATTGGTCGTGACAAAATAACAAATCTACCGTCCATGGAAAATCGTGTCCATGAAAAAGTTTGACCCAGCGATGGTTACTGGTAAAGCAAAGATTACCTCCTCTAAACATAGTCTATCAATATTACCGTAACTTAAAAATGGTTCTAAATTCCCCCTCTATTCTTATAGGATATCCATGAGCTCATATTCAAGAACTGACTTGGTCGTCAAGGGGACCGGTTGTCTACAATCTCAAAATTTCACAAAAGTTTCGTCAATTGTGTCAAAATTCTCGTAATTTCTAATAGAATGCAACATTCCGCGACCAAAATGTGATTCTCTATTCAATTTTGATTCTTTTGATGTTCGTCTCAATTTCCTATGGCTATTATTTTTAATTTAATTTTTTAAAATATATAAACCCTTCGAGCGATAAAATTGAACTTCACGTGTATTTTTATGGGAACGCTTTTGCTGTACAGGGGTCGAACAGAGAACCTTGAAGCAAGTAAAATGTAGCCTATTATCTGCGCAGGGAAGACATTTAACTATCTTTAAGCTTTGAAAGGTGTAGAACATCTGATTCTCGAATTTTGCTGGAACATACATACAAACATCCATTTTTTATACACAGAGAACATTCTACGTAGGCTAAGGCATTCATCGACATAATTTGTGTCTTTCTATCACGAAGGTGATTATATTCTGTACCAAGTTATCCGTTGTTTCCTATTATCTGCATTTCAGTCGACATCCCCATGGCTATCTTTATTCTTTCCATGATCTTTAATTAACAGGGACCTTTTTTTCATATCTTGCTTCCCTTCCCCTCAAATTATCTTCAATTACCTCTGTGATCATTCTCCTCTCAGAAGATGACCAATCAAAAATGCTTTCCTCTTCCGATGAAGTCCTATCAAGTCATGGGCCTAACCTCGCCAATAAAGGGTATATTTGTCTATCTATCAATTTAACATAATATTTGTAGTTCATATTACTTCCCCATCCTGTCTGCCAATTTATCCACTACACTAATGTCTTCCTTATTAATGCAGTATTTACATACGCCTTCATGTAAATTTAAATTTAGAACCAAATATGCTACACATTTACACACATCTACACAGATAACCTGCAAAGCCAACTTTCGGCGTATGGCAGGGGGTGCATGCACCGTGACTCTATTTCCCTAATCGATTACTCGATCTCACGCATCGTTCGCGAAAAAAACGAATTCTCGAAACGGCTAGTTCCAGAATCTATTTCTCTGATTTTTCTCGCAATATCAGAACGACTTATGTAACCGGGAGAACGTATAATATCGGCAACAACTTCTAAGAACGTACCTTCTCTGAATTCATTAACAAAATTAAGCCTTCGTTTAAAACTGCTATCTTTTGAAGTTCTCCCACCCACCATCCATACCATACACTATATGAATACTCGAGGTGAGGACAAATTAACAAGAAGTAACACCTGTCACAGACTTATTCTTCGCTCCTGTAGATTATTCTAAACCGAGTTACTGAAAGGCGTGTAATATATACGTGTATTTATTATACGTGTAATTATTATGTAAATATGAAACCAAGTGAGTTTTGTGATAAAATTGCCTTTTAGTCCGGATCACGATCGGTATAAGATTCGTTTCGATGAAGACCAATGGGTACGTCTCTTGCTAGCCACAAAACGCATGTTTTACTTCTTACAGACTAACTTACGAATGTATGCTAGGTTTAAAGGAAATGAACACTTAGAGCAACCGTCTTCGTATCAATGAATTCCAGTTTTACCTAAAAATCACAATATACATCTTTACTTGGAGTACTTGAGTAAATCTCCTCCTCCAACCAACAGAGTGAAATTAGTTATTCACAGAATTACGATGAAAAATGCGCGGTCGAAGAAAACGCCCCAGCGGAACATACTTGAACTACAATCAACGTTTTAGGATGGTGGGGAAATACTAGGTTGTTCAATAGGTTTTCTCGTTCTATAAGAAAAACACGATTTAATGGTTCTTCAATACACTTGCTCCAGCGATCTTCTAATTTATGGATTCCATATCTGAAGTGAGAATTCGGAAGACTGTCGAAATACGCTTCCACGGCTTCTACTACCTCTTCATTCGATGAAAATAGTTTTCCACGCATGTATTTTTGAGATGTGAGAATAGCCAGAAGTCAGAGGGAGCTAAATCTGACGAATAGGGTGGATGTTGCAACAATTTGTACTTTAATTTACTGATTTTCGTGATGGTTCTTTGAGCTTTGTGAGAGGGTGCTTTGTCTTGATGAAAAATGATTTTTTTCTTCTGTAAATCGGGTCTTCTCTCACGAAATTTTATATCCAGCTGGTCAAAAAGGTTACAATAATAATCTGAATTTATTGTTTTACCAGTTTGGAGGTAATCCATGAACAAAATTCCTTTTGCATCCCAAAAAACTGATGCTAACACCTTTTTGGTCGATCTCTGAACCTTAACTCTCTTAGGAGCCGAAGTATCGGGTCCACGCCACTCTTTAGCTTCTTGTTTTGATTCAGGATCATGGTGGTAGATCCAAGTGATGAAACGACGCACAAATTCCTTTTTATCCTTCTAAAACGCTCCAAATGTTGCTGAGAAAGTCTCATTCGAATAAGCTTTTGCACCACTGTCAGCGAATGCGGCACCCATTGTGCACACAGCTTCCTCAAACCCAAAACTTCAGCCAAAACATTGCTTACACTGCCTAAAGAGATGCCTAGGGCTTCTGCTAAATCTCTTTTGGTTAATCGACGATCTTCCAAAATCATATCCTGTATTTTTGCTACGATTTCTGGTGTTGATGAACTTTTTGGCCGCCCTTCACATGAATAGTCTTCAAGACTTGTACGACCTTGTTTATACTCAGCAACCCATCTCTCTACTGTTCTAATTAAAGGTGAAGAGTCTTTATACACTTTTAACAATCGTTCATGAGTTTGTTTTGGTGTTGCACCTTCCAAAAATAAGAATTTTATCACTGCACGATATTCAATTTTTTCCATTGTAAGAAAATACTGTGACACGTCAACTTTGAACAGCTATAAACATACGAATGAGCTGACAGATCTACATGAAATTACACACATGTTCATGAAAAAGTCATCTTTAGACGAATATATAAGGAAGCTAACAGCGCCATCTCTTATCGAACGACAAAACTTATTGGACAACATAGTAACGTAACATAAACAACTTCTGTAGTTTCTACTTATTCAATTGTTCGATCTCAACGTAAGTCCGGCAAACTGAAATAGTTAGAGCAACCGCCAGGAAAGCTAGGATCAGGTTTAGGTCCCGAAACATCAGATTTTTTCTCTTTAGAATTTCTTCAATATCTGAGAAGTACCCTCTACTATTAAAAATTCCTCTACTGGCTTACCTATAATATTAGATAGTTTCCTTAATTCCCTTGGTGCAAAAAACCACAAGGAAATGAATTGTAAAGCGGCAGAGTTTACACCATATAGCACCTTCAAAGATACGATATCATTAGGGCTCCCAGTGTGCGGGCAGTGCGTTCGCCTTTGGTAAGCAGTCCCGGGTTCGATCCCCGTCGGGAGCCCACAAGTGCGAATTGACCTCGGTTGACGAATCACTTATAGTAACACTACTACCAAGGTGCCATTAAAAATTGAATCCAAAATAACACTATGAAAATATCCTATTTGGAGCCATTCTCCATTAGTGCATGATACAATAAGCATTTATATTTTCTGTTATAGATTTACATAAAACCGGTCGACACGAGAACGGATAAAACGAAATGTTGGTTAACACGAACTGCAGCATGGTTAATTCCAACTCTTTTCGATGCACATACATTTTTCTATCGTGAAACTCTTTAAACAGAGCAACGGTTAACACGAGAAAATTTAATAGTCAGCAAGGAGAATTGCAGTACAAAAGGTTTTATTTTTGCAACCCGCAAAATTCTTCGGGTAAAACGAAAGGGCATTCATTGAGGAATTTCGCTCGAAGTAAAAATTATCATTCTGTTTTATGAATTGCGTTTACGTTTAGGTGATAAATTTTTCAATCACTTCATAAACAGCTGATTTGTGCAATTAATATTTTGAGTATACAGGTTAAAATGTTATTCACTTGATAAATGTAAACCTATGATGCTGACCAATGTAGGTGTTCAACACTCGCATCTATGGGACACAAAGCGGGGAGATACGTCACTAAGGGATTCTCTTAGCAAGAATTGTATAGGCTGGTTCCCTACACTTCGCGCAAACCTATTTCAACTGGGCATAGAAATGTATAACAAATTAACTCTTTGAACTCAACTGTCACCATCTTTGCTGACAACCATTTCCGCCTTCTCTTCCGCAGGAGGATCGTGAGAAAGACATAGACAAATCCGAAACATCCGAAGACTACGTGACCGCCACGGAATCCTCCGGGGGTGTGTGCGTGGCCGCAAGCACCACGACCGGCGTCGCAGGGGGGAAGGGCGGCGGCAGCACCGTTGGGACCGCGGGAGGCTCTTCCGGAGGAGGAGCGGCTACCACGGCAGGGGATGGGAGTTCTTTCGAAAGTGCCTCGTCCATGTACAGTCTGGTGCGAGGAGAGGCCTTCAGCGAAGACTCTATACAGGTGGGAGAGGAGCATTCGACCGCCTTTAATGGAATCATTGGCCCCATTTGACCGCTTTAATAATTCGCCCGGAAATGGAAAAGTCGTGTCGAATAGGGGGCACAAGCCGTCGTTAAGGAAAGTAGTGTCCCCATGCGAGTAGCGAAACGCTTGTACGCTTCCGAACGCAGCTTTCTGGTTCATGTAGCTCTGAACGAACAACCTTGCGTGACTAATGAGGAGTAAAATAGAGGTTTAAAAACACTTCGTGAGCAGTAAGTCGGTGGATGGAACTCGCGTTTGGAGAGAACGGAAAGTTCCTCAAAAACGATTTCTAGGAATTACCATAAGCGCATTTTTGAAACAATCATTTCCCTTTGAGGAACCCTTGAGAATGGAAGTTTCGTTTCCGAAATGCGCATAGGGTAATTCCACAATTAGGAATTCCCATAGTAAAACCCTTGAGAATGGAAGTTTTGTTTCTGAAATGCGCATACGGTGATTCTACAATTAGAAATTCCCATAGTGGAACCCTTGAGAATGGAAGTTTTGTTTCTGAAATGCGCATAGGGTAATTCCACAATTAGAAATTCCCATAGTGGAACCCTTGAGAATGGAAGTTTTGTTTCTGAAATGCGCATAGGGTAATTCCACAATTAGAAATTCCCATAGTGGAACCCTTGAGAATGGAAGCTTTGTTTCTGAAATGCGCATAGGGTAATTCCACAATTAGAAATTCCCATAGTGGAACCCTTGAGAATGGAAGCTTTGTTTCCGAAATGCGCATAGGGTAATTCCACAATTAGAAATTCCCATAGTGGAACCCTTGAGAATGGAAGCTTTGTTTCTGAAATGCGCATAGTATAATTCCACAATTAGAAATTCCCATAGTGGAACCCTTGAGAATGGAAGTTTTGTTTCTGAAATTCGCATAGGGTAATTCCACAATTAGAAATTCCCATAGCGGAACCCTTGAGAATGGAAGCTTTGTTTCTGAAATGCGCATAGTATAATTCCACAATTAGAAATTGCCATAGTGGAACCCTTGAGAATGGAAGTTTTGTTTCTGAAATTCGCATAGGGTAATTCCACAATTAGAAATTCCCATAGCGGAACCCTTGAGAATGGAAGTTTTGTTTCAGATACGCGCATAGGGTAATTCCTTGAAATCGGTTATTCGAAATCTCCCATTTGCCGCCAAACGCGATTTCCATCTGCCGGCTTACGAAATATTTTTAAACCTCTAACTCATTAACAGCCGTGTTCCATGTTTCTTTTCTTTCGGTAATACGAAGTGGTTGTGATCAGAAGCGCCGGCTCACGATCGCATATGAAACGCTTCCTTCTTTGCAGTGGCGTAATCAGGATGAATGGGTGCTTTAACGCCCTAAGAAAACAGACAAGGTAAATGCTAATTTGCGTTGAGGTGGATTTATGGACTTGCGATAATTTTGGGGTGGATTTAGGGGCCTGCGATAATATTGGGGTATATTTAGGGACCTGCGAAGCCTCGCTATGTTAACTCGGTATCGAATGGACTCTAAGATTGCATTTTCAACAACTAGGTTCGCAACCATAATGGTTAGCCTGCTTTAGGATCAAGCTTTTTATGCGCAAAAAACGTAAAACAACAAAACGAAAAAATGTCAATAAAACCGTGTTACTTGTTTTTATTATTTTTAATCTATGGGCCAAAAATTATATATATTCATAAAAATCGTGAATAATAGAAAAATCACAAATACAAGTAAAGAAATATTAGCAAAGAGTAAAAATTTCAATACATATCTATATAAACACACGTACTTAGCGAGCCGGTGGCGTGCGGCAGGAAGTAAATCCACCACAACTTAATTTTCGTATTCGTTTACCGTAGCGCATCGTCTGCAAAAAAAACGAATCTATGATTTTATCTTACGCCTTACAAACTCGGATTATTCTGAATTTGTTGAGCAAATTTAACCTAGAATTCAATCCCTTTTATCCCAAATATTCCCAACCCGTGTACAATCATAAGAAAACTAAGAATTTGAATCACCAAATCGAGAAGCTATATTTTACATTTTTCTGAAGTTTTTGAGGAAGATAAAATGTTAAAAATAGTTAGACCCAAAGCGAGAGTGCCGCGGGAGAGAAAGCTATGGAAACTTGGGATATTAGTACTTATGAAATCAAGATTGATGTGTACCTTTCCGAATTGACTCGAATTCAATCGAATTACTGTTTACATTAGAGAAAATACTCACGATTCAGAAGTTCCTACGTGTAGTGCCCATAAAACTGTAAGATTTATCGACATCTATACAGAGTATGCGTCGTGAATGTGAAATATGGAAACGAATCCATATATAAACTCTCCAGCTGGTTTATTGCATCACTTTATTTTGCTACTTTCAGAGTGAATACTTGATTACGCCATTGCATCCATGGATTGGAATTCATAAGTTTCAGAAATTGCCCATAAAACCAAACGGTACATACATAGCTCATTTGCGCCAATCGTAAATATACTGACCACATCCCTGATTCGTACCTTTTTTCCTCTGTTTTTAGAAGAATTCACTGAATTTGTTCCGTCACAAAATCTTCGCAATTAATTTTTGTTTGTCCTGATCGACTTCTACAGAATACAGAGGATAAAATATTCGGCAAAAACTACAACTGCAACATAGGTTGATCACGTTGATCTATTACTGTAACAATTTACCTTAATAGTAACATGAGATTCAAAGTATGAGAAAGAGTATCCGCAGTTAAGTTTTCCTCTATAAGCCTTTTTAAAGAAACCCAATGCTGGGGAAGCGGAGAAAAACGTTTTCTCTCAGAAAGAGCTATTTCGCCCATAAAACGAAGAAACCCTGAATCTCTAGTCCATTTTGAGTAAAATGTAGGAGCAGTTGCTCTCGGGTCAATAATAATACATACATGGGCTTCACATTTTTCAAATTGTATACAATTAAGTCCTGTGCAAAAGGTTGGCCCGTTTTATCGGTACGGAATTTGACTTTCCCGTCTTTGAGTCGTTGGGATGTGGTCAGCCTACATAAAATGAAGGGCAGGTATGCCAAAGTTCACTTTTCTTCGACGATTTTCAAGTCTCAATTACCGCAATAGGCTAGCGATTAAACATTTAACTACTCTGGAACACACATCAGGCATTTCCCTTAAGGACCATACGCGATCACTGATTTCACAGAGATGCCACTGCTTGCCAATGCAGCTTTGCTTCTTGTCCTTCACCCGTGCTTATCTCTCCATCGGCTAGTCATTAAGAGATTTCAGCAGCACTTAAATTCAATAGACGTTCCCAACCAAGAAAAAGACTAGGTCAGTAACAGTACATCGATCCTATCCCTTCCTTGTGCCTCTAGCTATATTGTATTGCGGAAGCATCGTTCCCCTACCAATTCATTGACAGCTACCGCAATTCCGTAGCTTTGCATCCCACCACCAGTCGAACCCGATACCACTTTCAGCACCTGCGAACGCATTGAACACCATGGTGTATCAAAACATGCTACAGCAATTATGTATTATCCTTAAATTAGATGGATGACTTGAACATCAATCATACATCATTATTAATGATGTATGATTAATGTTCCCATCCCAGAGTCGCGTGGATAGAGCAAAAAATGATCACGGGCCGAATGTGAAGTCTAATCGAAAAATGAAGGTTATTACTGTAACTAACGATGGATATTCATTGCAACTAAAAATTGCGAATATTTCACATTATGTACATTAAATTATCAGCAGAAAGATTTATATAAGTTGGAACTAAATGATAGGCCGACGCTCAAAGGATTTCTCTATTTGAACCTATTACATTGCGATATTAGTAGTAATTCTAAAAGTGCCTTGATCGCTAAGGTCATTTCGCATGTGAACCCCCACCGGGTATCAAACCGGGAACCGCTTTCACCGAAGTCGAACGCATTACCCACATGGCTATCCGGATGGATGGATCCCACATGGTTATCTATAATATAATATGGACTCCTGCTTATAAATCTCTGTAGTTGCTATAGCGACTACATACCGTACCTTTCCGCACCGTTGCTATAGCAACTACAGAGATCTATGAACGGGAGGCCCTATTTTATTGATTGCTTTTCATTCTCCAATTTAAAATAATACAATTTTTTAATTTTTTTAACTATCTGAAACGGGGTAGATTGCAAAAGGCAGAGAGGAAGAAAAAGACAAAAGATTCTAGATGGGCGTGGAAAGTCACCATCTAAAGAAAGAAATAGCAGAATAGGGAATGTTAAGGCACATGAACCTACCGAAGGGCAAAAGAAAACCTCTATACTACTTTCCGGAACCCACAGCGGGCCGCATGTGGCCCTCAGGACGTGTATCGCGCAGGATTTGGTGAGGATAAAATTCAAAGAAATCTCCCGGGTCACGGATCTACCATTTTCTTTCGGAATCACTTTCCATCACAAACTGAAAATGTTCCTCCGTCGTCTTGAGGGAGAAAGTTATTAACCCGGCTCTCTCTCTCTCTCCAAAACGAGAAACGGAAATTGCTTTGGCGCATAAAATTCTAGACCCAAACTTCAGTGGAAACTCATCATGTAGAAATAACAGGATGAACGGTGCCCTATTCCTCTATCAACATAGCTTTGCCACGCCCTCGAAAAATATTATGCGGCTGAAAGAAATTTCCGCGGAAATCAAAGACGGCTTTATGGAAGCAAAGATTCCTCTCATGATTAACTTTTACCACAAACTAATTGCGCTTCCAATAGGATTTTGTTTGGAAAAATACTCCATGATTTTTACCGTTGAGTGAAAGCAATGGCAAAATTATTACTGACGTTAAAGGAGGGTTCCGTCAGACTTTTTTCAAGTCCGTTTCTCCTTGGGAATTTTCCTAGGTGCACGCCTTTTCGTGCCAAGTCACCTTAAATCTTTTCCTTGTAGTTTAACCTCTTCATGCGTGAATTTATTACACGGTTCCTCTTTAAATGTACATTACTTTATTATTATGCCGTCTCTGCAGTAATTGAAAAGTAAAAATATTTATTATTATTTTTAATTGGTACTTCTCAGTAAGGAGGCTGGGAAACATTCACCTATCCCGGATGCAAAGTACCAAATGGACTGGCTCATCTATTGTTTTTAGTAGTCATTTAAAAATTATCTTACTATGGAGCAAGAACTAATTACGAGTATTGTGGATTTTGTAGTTGAACAATAACTTAGTCTTCCATTTGAATTGCTGCAAGGCTTTTACGTGAATTTTTGGGTATTAAACCAGCTGCTGAAATTGTTACTGAGACAATTTTGAAAGATTTTAGGTTACGAACTCCTCTTAATTCTTAGGCCAGGAGTATACATATCTGTATTTTTCATTTATGTTTTGCGTCTTTATTTGCTGTGTCCGGAATGAAGATGCCCATTATATGTGTCAATTTTTCTTGTTTTATGTTAAGAATTATATTATCATTGTTTATAAGAAGAGTCTGTTGTTAGGAATTAATCGGTTGGTTATTAAATTTTCTATTGCAGTAAATCCTGACAATAATTTTCAATAACAATTATTATTATGATTATTAAGACAAAAAGTCTCTTCTTCCATCTAACCTGTCGTTTGTGACATGACATAGATGAATTTGTAAATGGAAATAGAAAAGGAAAATTGAGAAGGATTTTTGCAAAAACCTAAGTAGTGTCTTAGGATAAAAATATAAACCTCAGGCAATTCTTCCAATATATTATGCGTTACACAAAATCATTACTTTTGCGTAATGTTACCGTTTTTTGCTATTTTTCGCCACTCAAAATATTATCAATACGCGAGATAATACGTAAAAACAGCAAGGGAAAGAAAGGTTTTGTATATAAAAACGTGAAACTATTACCTTCTAATATTACGGTCTTCTAGTTTGAAATACAAGACGTGAGTCCGAAATGAGCATATGATTGATTAACATCATAAAATGCGGGTTTCCACGGATAGTTATAAAACTTTATGGGATATTAATTTATAAGGCACACTGAGAATATTAAATGCACAGAAAAGCCACACCCTTAGTGTAACATCAAATCCATCTCCAACATCAATTTTCTGCAAAAGTAATTCATCAACGTCGCTTTTCGTCGACAAGCATGTGCCACTAAAAATAATCCACAGGGAGCGTTTGCACATCGATTACCGAGTACCCGGGTAATTAGTACCTTCTTCGCAATTTCATGCAACATGGTGATTTCACTAGAGTATTCCTGCATTAGGGCGTATAGTAACTGCAGGTAAGATGTCTTAAAAGAGTTAATCGCATAACCTAAAGCTACTGAATTCCTGAGTATCTGTGAAGGCATCATCCCGAAGGCTTCAACCCCTCCACCTAGCTAGCCTGATAACTAGGATAGCGATAAACTTTGAGAGGAGATGGGGCTTATCGCGAAAGATGAGGAGTGAGCTAGTATACCTAACTGAGAAGGAATGCTTTGAAAGAAATCTATCTACATGGGGACAACGCAATAACCCTAAGAATACCTAATAACCCTTTGATATTTAATAAAATTCTAGAGCGCGTAATGTGCAGTTATTTAACGCGTTTCCTCAGCGATACCGTTGCAAATATATGCAGTTAATGCGGTTTCCATCAAGGGCACCATTGAGAGTCAGTTATCACTCCTTAACAAGCACTTTTGATATATTGCGAGCAACCGACGAAGGCTTTAGCACAGACGTCATACTCTAACGGCTTTTGTCTTTTAACCACCGCTACTGTAGAAATTTCGCATGAAAATCTATTTGAGCGCCACGGGCTATGTTTAAACCACCTTTCATAGAAATTCATCCGAAAGATGGGTCCATTACGAATTGAGTAAAATGGAATGCAATCACAAAGGAATAATAATTAACGAAATAATTATATACATATAAATTATTAGAGCAAAAATTCACCATCAGAGAAATAATGGTAGATTTCCATTCGCCCAGAAAAGTAATGTTTTACAGTTACAAACAATGGGACTCGTTTCTCAGAATCTTTTATTTATCGTTTACAAGAGGAAGGAGAAATTAAGATTGGGATTTTGTAGGATTTATGACTGATGGGATGGACATTTTGGCTGTGGAGAGAAATTCCATCAGAAAAATATCAGCTTAATTTCCTCGCGGGAAACTTCGAGTGATTCGGCTTGTTTGTAACAATGATTTTAATTGATTTTTCAGATTGAATTAGGATCAAAACACTCAAGTAAATTAGTATCTTAGTGAAATATTATTCTCCAATTTGCTGCCCTTGCAGTCAAAAAATGACGTCAACACCCCTGAGCTGAAAACTGTGTTGTGATTTCTACTTGAAAGAAACCCTTACAAATCCTGCCGTCATGTTAATCCTTAGGGTTCGAACCCAGGAGTCTCTGAAATGTTTCCATCAGGTCACAAGCTATCTTCCATTTTCTTAAATGTAATGTTTCATCCTTTAGTTCATTAAACTATACTAATGTGAACAAATTTCCATCGCATTTGATTTATTCTATTGCAGGTGTTATAATTCTCTCATTTTTGTTAAGTTTTTGCATTTTACGTTGGAATATAGCATGAATTTGCCATTTATTTCAAAAATTACGTAATTTTTCTTCTTCTTGGCAGTTACCTCAGCAGTCGTTACTGTTACCACCAATTCAGCGGCCGATTAAAATAAACTTTGGAGAGATTGTCTCTCTGGAATCCAACAATTCGAGCAGTTGTGGTGGCAACGAGAAATTTATTCATAGCAACGTAAACAATTGCGCAATTTCGATCGTAAATATTTCGAAAGATCGACATTTTTAATATAACTTTTTAGAAACCAATTTAACTATAAACGGGAATAGCTTTTACATCGGGTGACTACTGTAGCAGCCGAAATTTTATTGTCAGCAACGTAAACTTAAATATTCTTCATAAATACGAGAGTAACTTTTTTTTTTGCCACAGCTCTCGCGATTTCTACTTAAAAAACGACAATCGGCGACATCAGCATTCACTTGTTTTTGTTGTGATGCCCATCCTGATCTCTTACGACCATTATTTTACCATTGAAATTTACATTGAAAAGTTTCCGACGAAACGGAAATCCAACTTGTATTTCTTACGGAAGTCACTATCATTTGATGAATACCACTACTAAATCGGCCTCGACTTCGTGACAGTTTCATCATGAAGAAAAACGAAAAACAGGTTTTACCTTCACCACAGTAAGTTTATTTTATAACCGTCTTCCCCCTAATATAATACAATTTGATTTATGTAACATCGCAATAATTTTGTATCTTAAACTGTAACAGTGGACTTTGATGATTAATTGTAATTGTTTTCTAATAATGTGGGTAATTTTGTATTATTATTATTTTTCTTCTTTAGTTTTGTAAGTGTTTAATTGTATTAATCGTAGGTATCAATTACTTGCATGTTCTTATTATATTGTATGACGTACTGCCTTCGGGAGGTTTTAGGGGGTTCCCCTCCCGACTAGGGTGAATACCAGGCAGGGTATTGTATTTCCTTTTCCCCTGAAAAGATAAGTACCACCTGGCCTGGAGCCTACCTGTAGTCCAATCGAACAAATAAATAAATTTAAATTGCACTTGTACCTGACGATGACCCAGGGGAGCGAAACCAATGTTCTAGAATAAGTGGGAGACCTGGGTTCGAGTCCCAGACATGTCGCTGATTTTCACACTTGTTATTCCTTGGGACGCACAACTTCAACGTGCAAAGTAAACACCTTTACCTCAATAGTTGCAGAATAAACCTCCTGTGGTAAAGGTATAAGATTGTTTTTCATTTTTCTTCAGATAAATACACTCACGACAAAGATCAGTATAGAATTCGGACGGAACAGAAATAGCCTCGTAACCGAATATACGCACCAGAAAATCGAGCAATGTGAAAGGATTGTCCACATGTTGCAAACTACTATAAAGGATCCTTTCGGTTACATTTCAGCAAGCGAGGTGAATATACAAATACCCTTCCGAAAGCCTTTCTCCTTCAAAAACCCTCTCTCTTGCAGCTCTCCGTCTCTCCGCCGGCCATAGCCGAGGAGGAGGCTGGAGGAAGTCCCAGGGAAGAGGAGGAAGGATCCAGGCCCCCCGCTCCGCCCCCGGAGGCACCCAGGTCCCGCCCCCAGGCCCCTCGGCCCTCTTCCTCTCCCCTTCCCGCCGCCCCCGCCCAGAAGCCCCTCACAGCCACGGTGGGAACCCAGGCGTGCGTGGGCGGGACGAGCAGTCCAGAGCACAGCGGAGACAGGAGTAGCAGCTCCGGGAGGTAATGCTACGCACACGCCCACTCTTACTTCGCTCTGACACACGTCCGAATGAATGGATATCCATCTCTCGCCAGCCGCGATACTTTTCAGAGAGAGAAAAGCGTTTTCTCCGAGGAAAGAGTGACATTACCTTCCACACAGAAAGTACTTTCACTTTCAGAGCCCATTTGAGTATAATATCCTTGGCTGTCGGCGCTAAGAACAGTCCTCCATTTAAGGCGTTTCTACGTTCTCAATTACGGAGGAAAATCAGCTTCCGTGCGAGATGAATATTCTCCAATAGTAGGATAAATGAAGGAAAGAAACGCGATGGCGGAAATCACAGAAATATCGTTGAATTTTTATGAAATGAGTTTTTCTTGCTTTATCTTACGTTATTTCGCGATAGGATAGCAAAGATGATTGGGTTCTATGTAAGCAACTTGGATTTCAAAGAAATTAGAGCACTAAAACAGAGAATACAAATTTCACGCTTTTTACCACACTACATACGCCTATCGACTGCATTTACTTTATAAATTTAGGACACTGCCAACAAATTTACTAGGAAATTGGGGAATCTAAAATTATCCTCTGCGCTGAGATTTGGAAGAAACAAATCAAATCAACCAACCAGATTCGAGAGAGACAAACCTAAAAGCAAAGAAAGTAGTGAATTATAGTGCAACGCTATATTATAATCTATAACTAAAATGGACTTCAACTAAAGTTCACTTTAGAGCCCTGTATTACGTTGTTTTTTAGAGTTAAAGTGAAGAAGTGCTTCTCCATGCTAATTCATCATTTGCATAAGAGATTTACTATAATCTATACATTGACTCAAACAAAACATCATAATACCAGGCCTTAAAGTGAACTTTAGTCCATCATAAGTATACGTTATAATACTAGGTCTTAGAGTCACAACACACCGTAGACAATTATCGCGGCCATTCCTAAAGGAAATTTGAGTGAATTCTAAGAAATAATAAGGAAAAAGTTTACGGTCCCACATTTTTCCTTCACGCTGCATTTAAAATAGAAGAAATAAAGCTTCCATACCAGCTAGAAGAAATGTGGGACAAATGATATTTAACTTTCCCCGATTATATTAATATTTAATATTTATTTATTTATTACGGGCAGTGCCCATTTACCAATATCACAATGCATGAAAAAGATTTATCAAAAATAAATTATAAGCAAAATCACAAACATTGCATAGAAATCAAACCCAATAAATATATTAGAGTCTTGAAATTACAATAGAAGTTAATCATTTAAATACAAAAACACTATAGATGATATGTTAGAATCATAGACAATGCATATAAAATTATGCTCGAGAAAATTTGCTTTGTCAGGAACCAAAATCGGAGCGAAATTCCGGTTATCGATTTCGGTTCGGGTCGATAATTACAATTTGTTGGTTTCGGGTTCGGTTCTCACTCCGGCAAAGATAAAGTTTTTCGGCTTCTTTTCCGGTTCGGCCTCGGTTCACTGGTTTTGTTTCCGTCTCGATTTCTGTTTCCGATTTGGTTCCAGTTCGATTCCATCTGTTTTATTTACGCTTTTAAGTCAACTAAATCAAATAGCACATGGTAAAGACAATAATAAACAGAAAGTCGACCATTTTGTGGACAAGAACCAACATAAGTCAAAAAGCGTTCATTTGTGTTAAACAAGGCTGTTGCGCATTTAATCGCAGCATCTGAGTTGTTCCTTAAATCGTATATTTCACTGCGAAATTTTTAATTCCACATTTTTCCAACTGCGATTGGATGGTTTTCTTTAGAAACGGAAATAATAAGTTATCGGTGTCGAAGAGATCATTGGTAAAAAGGTACGAGTAATATCGTAATATAGTAACTTTGGAAAGCGGTGAATCAATAGATCACGTCAATACAAAAATTGTCAGTTTGGTAGACAATCGGTCGAAACTTGGGTCAACTGGAAAGTTGGTTAAAATTGATTTTGGTTTGATCGAATTAATGGATTCACATTAGGTTACGTGGGTCAATCGAAGATATAACACATGGAATACTAGCTTGAATGGAGAAATGATGGATAGATTGGTCCTTAAAATACATGCCGGTCGATCGAAATGTCGGTTAAACGAAAAATTCGATGCTGCGCTCAACCCGGGTCCTTTTGCCATAAGAAAATTGTGTATTATTAGCAGAGACAATAAATGGGAAACTTCGAAACCTTTCCATTTCCATTTGTTGACGTAAAAGAAAATTGGACAGTTGTTATATAGTACCTACTGTAATGAACGGGAAATATATTCTTTCTAGAAAGAGAGCATGGATAATTCTTATTATTAAATTATTATTATACATACACGCGATACTATTGGATATTACTATTTGGATATCGGTGGCAACGATAATTCGTGTTGTTACACCCCCTGCCATGCGCCACAGGCGGCTGGCAGGGGTATGAATCTGAATCTAAATCAAAAATAATACAATTCCATATAGATCTACATCAATACATCAGCTACGGCCCGTCCAGAACAACAACCAACAATCGCTACATTACAACCTACATCAAGCAATCCTTACATTTCATCAAAAATAATTACCAACAATCATCGCATTATAAACAGCATCCAAAAATCCTGAAATTCCGTCCAAAATAACAACAGAAATCATTAAATTACAAATGACAGCGAAAAATCCGAACATTTCGTCTAATAATAACAGCCAATAAGCATTACATTCTGAATAATATCTTACAATAATTACATTTCATCTAAAATAATTTACATACAGCAGGACGCAACATCAGCTAGAATAACGTTTCCCCGAGCGATATTTTTTTCACGCCAATGACTTTCCAATACTTAATGAGTACACAAGTAATGGAAACAGTAATAAACAGATAAACGGAATTATAAATGTCTTCTTTGGAAGCAACGCCGCTGCGGAATACTGTAATCCTTTCCATACGAATAAGCATCCATAACCAAAAGCCATTCCAGATGACCCAAAATCATGCAGATCTTGCTCCGTCAAAGCTTCCAGAATGTTGACGCCTTCCCGAATTGGAATTCGAACCCAAACTCACGGGATGCATTGCGTCCACCTCGATTCGGACAAGTAATCACCAAACAGCATTAGAACGAGCATGCTTCATGACGGTGCACGTTTGACGAGGATGCACGCAAATTTCCTCGGATCCATTTCATTTTCACAGAGAGACATTTCACCACTCATCTGACTTCACAATTATCTTCGGATGCTTCCGATAATGGCGGTTTCCTTAAGTTGACTCACATACTTCAATCGATCAGGAATTATGCTTCATCAATCCATGGCTGGTAAACAGAATAGTCAACATAGATCTAACACAAAAACCGGTATACGATGCAAACACGGGCTACTATCCACCGTAGATTCGCCGCGTACTATGTACGCACTATCATTTTACATTTATTTCACTTTAATTTTAATAAATATAGTCCCATATAGGATCATGGGGGGTTGTAATATCACACGCGGGACTGTAACAGCATTTTGCCCATTATAAATGCATTTAAGAACACAGGATATTATTTTAAACTCATAGGAGTATGGAAAGACAACAACTACTATCATGCAATACTTAAACTATGACATTATTTATTACCTATGTACAAATTGTATATATGTATTTTTTGTACTTGACCTCTAGAGAGAGCGCTGGGCCAGGGGAAGAGGGGGCCACTCGGCTTCATCTGGCCCAGCATAAATAAACAACAAGTCAAGTCATTCTCAAAATCCACCCACACTAACCCAATTCAACTTTAGACTCTTCCGTAACGCAACAAATTCAATATTCACGGCATCATCGGGTTTCCATCTTCGTCTAGATTATGCTTATGGAATCTCAGAAAACATATGCGTAACTGGAAAGAAAAAATCTACGGTTATGAGTAGTATTTTAACCTCTCGTTGTTCCATGGCGGCAAAACGACTCATTCCCGCAATCTGGTCACGTCCCAATCACGCCAACACGATCACACGGAAAAATCTTAAATTTCTGACTTCAGCCTAAAAGAAACACAAGAATATTCTCATAAATTTGTGAGACAAGTGACATTAACGAATTTATCAGAAGCTGACATTGGTGTCGACTCTTAATTAAAAGGAACGGGATAAAGGAGTTAAGATATTGTATACTATAAACGGAATTTAAACCAATTAAAATAGACGTAACCGACGGGAGAAAAGCTCTATTCAAGCATTTGAAGGATTCGGTGACATATAAGTATAAATAAAATTAGTTCGTTACTTAGAAACGTGGGAGGTTAATTCAAAGGTGTTAAAGAATGAGCATTAAAGGCTCAAGATTGAAGATAGCATATCGTCTTTCAACGTGGATTAGAAAGCAAGAACTACAGAAAACCAAATTTAAAAATTATTCGAGATACTAAAGATATTAGATATTTTCTGGTGCCAAAATATCACGCTCGCAAGTCTGTCTTACGAAATTTTTTACTGGATTGGGATATATCGAAATGGGAAATTGCCTAACCTGGCTAACGCAAACTCAATATAACCCAATTACTCTATTTCAACAGACTGTACGGGGCATAATGGATTAAGTGCCGATTTTACTGGCTAAAATACTTTTACCACCAAATAGTTAATAACTAGAGCGTTTCATTAATATGTTTTCAACGAAATGTTAGCAACGTCTCGTTAAACGATATTCTGTGATTTCTGACAAAAACCACCAGTTACGGTACAATTTCTGAAATACCTACAAGTGATTCATTTTGAACTTTTCTTCAGGGCGACAAAAGGTTGTTCCACGCGGCATAACATATGAATCACACTCTCTCTCGCTATAAACAACTATGTGATAGATTCAACGCATGCTATAGCTTTAATTCCCAATAATCTGATTGTGCGCAATGTACACCACTAAATGTCAACTAGAAATTTATTCTCTTTTTTTCACGCCACGTTTCAAAACTATACAAGTTTATTTCCACCGCTATTCCTTAACATTAACATAGTGTAGTTGACACACGTGATGAAATCGGAATTTTTTCTGTCGATGTTTATGCTCTTCCTCTCTCTAATTGTTATATATGTTAACTGTTTGGTGTTCACTCCAATGTCCACGATGTGATTTGCATGTTTGGTCATTATATGTTTCATGGCTGTTGAAATTTTGAAAACTGTGTGCGAGTTTTTTCATCCATTGCGTTAGTTTAATAACTGTGCCTTAATTAAAAGTCTAATTAAAATTTTCAAAATTTAAAATGCATTCAACTTTAAAACTTGGTCGTTCCCTATTAAAACCAGTATGTCATTGTGTCGACGCTTTCAGTGTTATAATGTGCTTTTTTTCAGCAGTCAAGGTATAAACTATGACTTATGTGGGGGACACACCATTCTCAGGGATTCACAACACTAAATATGAGACGAATCAAGCCATTTGGGATGCATTCATGAATTTATGGCCGAATTTTAATGCAGATGGATGATCAAGGAACCCAACGAAGAAACTTTAGTAAACAAAATACTGACACAGACATTCCTCTAACAAAGCTGTACACAGCGATATTCGTGCAGGAACCTATATCCAGATACATGGCAGGTATGAAAGATCATGGCATTATGCATCCAGTTTTTGCTACGCTTCCAACATGGGTTTCCTTTTGACAACCTTCACAATACCAGTGAATTTAAATCGATTCCATGGATTGTTCTCTTCAAAGATAAAGATCTAAGATGTGTATACCCCAACAACGAGAGAAATGATTTCCATACCTCGCGAATGAAATAATACAAATCGAAAGATAGTTACGATAAAAGATGCTAAAATATTGCATTGGGTTTGCGGATTTACAATTGAAAAGTGTTAATCTGAAAATTTAGGACTTTGAGGTGAACGTTAAAGTGGAATTCTATCATATGAACCATACTTAAGTTATTAGCGTCATAGCAATTGCTATAATATAAGTCTTTCATTAAGGGCGAGATTGAGACCATATTCATCGATATTTTAATAAACGAGATCTTTTGGGAACTGAGTTAAAGAACAGCGATCGAAATAGATAACTAATCTGCTAAGTGAGTATAACATTAACAGTTAAGCTTGCTTTATAAGTAAGGTTAAACGATTACAACGTCCGATGTTTAATTTTGAACACGTTTCCACGAAACTATGACTGAAAGTTGGAGAAAAATATCACCCCTGAAACGAACAGGATATTTCAATGCTAGAGGACAATTGATAACGTTTTTATATGATTATTAAACGAAAGTAATTCCAAAATTGCAGAATGGAGCCCGCATGACATTTTACACTCTTTCATTCAAACTTTGACTGGTTACATCATAAAAGATTTACTTTTACTTAATTCATTATTACTGAATAAAACTAAGGATATTTTATAACAGATATTCGTTGTTGAATTACTGTAACGAATATGTCATGTTCAATCAAAATAGAAATGCCTAATTTGTAGTAAAGATTCCAGTCCATAACTAAATAACCTGATGACTATGTAAACATAATCGAATAATCGGCGAAAATCGATTTTCTTGGGCAGAAATATAACTTAGATCGCAAGCGTCGCATGTTTCTACTGAGAAGCCTTCTATAGAATTCCTCCGTCACCTTTAGCGTCAAATTCCTTCCGAGTTCCGACCTAGCGTGACCGAGTAATATAGTGGACTTCCTTACAAGATACCTTCTCTCCGTTTCCATGGAAATTCCTCCTCTGAGGAGCATAGAATTCGGACGTTGGAGACGTGTCTTCCCCTTTTTCACACTAAGTGTAAAACATCTATCTGACGGCTATAATTTCTTACATTCCAGAAGGCTCCAAGCTTAACCCTTTCTCCACCGAAAGATCATGAATTAAATAAACTTCCTTTTCAAAAACTAACAGGGGTATGAAAACAATGCTGTCATGACAACGGTGACAGAACGAGGCCAAAACGTTTATCAGAGTAAAGATGAGGGACAAGAGTTACGCAGTAGTAATCGAAAACGACTTTGCCCAATATAATTACATCATCAACGTATGTTAAGAATTACGCAATAATAATTGAAAATAATTTTGCACAATAAAATCACATCTTCAACGTACGTTTAAGTTAAAAGTTTAACGTACTTTGTCGAAGAATTTTGGAAACTTTGCCATAAAAAAGGTGATAAAGCAGCATCAGAGGATTATAAAGACTCCTTAAGCCGTATGTCGGCAGATGGAACAAGCCTTTGGAGGCAAACGACAAGTTCCGGATTACCGATTTTTAGGAATTACCCTATGGGCATTTCGGAAACAATGTCTCCATTCTCAAGGGTTCCACTATGGGACATCATGTGGATAGCCGCTGTCAATCCGGATGAACGAAACACACGAAGCGGTTTAAGCAGGTTGATACAAATACCGAAAATCAAAACAATGAATTTTTTCAACTAGCTAGTGGTAATGATGTTATTTTAAGAATTAAATTGTTACGTATTGATGACGGAGGGATTGTAATAATTATCTTCAATAATCATTGGAAAATTATCTCTTCTAATAACTTCTCAAAGCATAGGAATATGTCTCGTTATAGTATGTAATGCATTTTTAGAATGCGTTTCAAAATCGAAAGTTCGGTAAATGAAAGACCAGGGTTTAAGTCCCGGTCACGTCAATAATTTTTCTCCGTTTATACTCCGGATTTCAGGCTAATCCAAATTCTACGTATCTCACGTAGACCCTCATGCTTCAGAATTCGGTTTCCAATAGAGTTAAACCCGTCAGTCGAATTTTCTCATAACGTTGAAATGGATTACATCCGCGGCCAAAGTAGAAGAAATTCGACGGGTACACCACTCGGAAGATGGAGGCGAAGGTCCCCTCGTTAAAATAAAATAACGATGTCCGTCCCTTGGTAAACAAAGGGTCTGTTTTTCCAACCTGAGACACAGGTGTGACATTCATTTCCTCCGTGTTATGACTAGAGGGATCCAACACTTTATGCAGATCCCACTGGGGAGAAAATGAAAAATCGAAAAGAATGACCCAAACACAAAGGGGACGGGGTGGCCTGTCGCACCTGGTGAGACCCGTACTATCCGCTTTCCAGCTACAGCTTGGAGGAGGGGAGCTCTGGGGAGGAGTTTGAGGGTCGGGAGTTGATCCGGAGGGGAGCGGAGAGGCGTCGGAGGAGGAGGCGAAGGGTGGGCACGAGGTCTGGGGAGGAGGAGGAGGACTATGACGATGAGGAGGAGGAGGGGAAGGAAGAGGGGGGAGTAGAGGGCGTGTACAGGGTGGGGGAGCGGAGGTGGAAGTCGGGAGGGGGCGAGGGGGGCCTGTTGGCTCCTCCGCAGTGTGATGCCGCAAGGGTGTCTTCCCCACGAAAGGAGGCGCTGGACGAGGACCCTGGGTGAGAGACAATACATAAGCATCCTTCTTTAAGACGCACTGCCTATGATTTGGCCAAGTCGCGTATTTCATACGAGACAAGTGCATTGTTCACGGGTGGAGCCGTGCGAAAATATCTACATCACATCCATCACACATACGACTAAAGCGGTATCAGCCATTTGTCCGCATGACCAGAAGATTTACTTTTCACACTCTGGGGAGCCCGTACTGTTAGGCCGAGTATAACAAGGATTTCCCGATGATCCGAATTAGCCGACTGTCTGTCCCTCTACCAACAGTGGTCTAGGGATGTCTCGCTTTATCCTGGTAACGGAAAGAAAAGTGGGTATACAGTAGAAATCTCTGCCGGTTATGGTTCAATTAACCTGTCACTGAAACCTCGGAGATACTCCCAACTGTCCCCTCTGTACGTTCAACGTAAAGAGGACTTTGGTAAGTTATACCATCCGCCTGAAAGGCCTTCTTAGAGATTATGCCTTCTTTGTAAAAAGTCTCGTAAACGCTAACTGTAACTCACAACTCAACATGAGGACTCAGCGAGCTGCCAATACTCCGTATTATCGTACTGTTTTACTACTATTTCAAGATCTTATCATCTCAACTATTTGTTCATTTGCACCATTGGACTACAAATAGGCTCCAGGCCAGGTGGTAGTCATCTATACCATCAGTTTATAAATTAATATGTTCATATTTCAGTTATGAACTGCGCTGTTGTTCCATCAAGCAAAGACCCGTACACAGGACACGTATAAACAATTTTAATTCACAGAAAAGTTATATTGATAAAATAAGAAGCAGCTCACGTTCAAACATTATAATGACAAAGCATACGCCAGTGGGTTAGGGTAACTTCCAACAATTCCAATTAAATCTAATAACAATAAAATATGACAACTGAATAACATTTGATCCGTACTAACGCAGTGTTAAGTAACTTGTCTCATTCATATCTTCAAACTGAGTTTACTTTTCACCCAGAAAATCAAAAGAAGTCGAGATCAATAGAAATATTTAATAAAATTCGACTCTTAACGTAATACTAGTAGTCCGCACTCCACATTCAAATTGGCGTTCGACTCTGTAGCGGTGCGCAATCAAATATCATATCCAATAGTAAATTACTTGTAGAGGAGTCGTACAAGAAAATACAAGAGAATGTAAAGTACCTGTAACGCAAAAAAGGACGATAAATGGCAACGAACCCTCAGTTAATTCCTTTCTAATTAGTATTCCAAGCAATTGGGGTAAGAGCTCAATCGTAGCAAAGACTAATAATCTTCGGGCGAATTTTAGTCTAGGGGGACCACTCCTACAATTAACCCTTTATAAACACACTAACAACCACGCCAGAAGCCGGAAGCAGGCCAATTGTGCTGCTAAACTAGGTCGCTAACCCCTACACACCGAAGTCGGCCGTTAAACTCTACGTAAAAAAAGAGGTAAACACGATAATCGAGCATAAATTAGGGGAGAAAAAGTTACATTCGTACTATTAAAATTGACGCATTGAGCTGACAATGAAGTTAATCGCCAACATCCTCCGATTAATAATGCAATCAATTGTTATATGCATTACCTGTAGTAAAGTTTCATTTTTATAGATCTTTGACCAGTCTACTTATTCTGAAATACATCATGTCTTAACATGATTAGAAAATTTTGCTGAAATTCAACGATTCGCGTATCATCCGAAACCCTGGCACAGTGACCATCAAAACATGAAAATAACGTAAGCGACAAACAATTAATCAGTTTTGTTATTGAGAAGCGATCAATAATAATGCGCCAGAGTAAATTCTCTCTATATATGGAATTCAACCTGTCGTGAATGAAAACAAACCGTTGGGATACACCCTAAAGGGAATGGAAAATTTTCATAGCTAACTTAAAATACCCGAATTATGTAAAAGAACATTCTGAGATCCATATCAAACATTATGTTTTATGGAGTGAGACAATCTTATATTACCCAACAGCTGTACAGTTGGAATAGAGTCCTTAGAGTCACACCGAAAACTTTCTCCAAAGACAATAAGTATCTTTTCCGCCTTATAACTTCAGAAATATGAAAATAAAGATATTAATGTCCCAAGTTCAAGTCTCAACGTTTCGAAAACACAACCAAGAGTTCGCATGGCTCCACTTCGAATGTTAGAATCTCTGTCAAAAGCAAATTTGAAATTCAAAAGACAAAAAACAAACAAGAATTGCTCATTTTGATACTTTAAAAATCTTTCCAGCGTTCTCTTTAACTATCAAATCATTTAAAAAATCCTTCTTAAATACTTTTAGCTGAGAGAGAAACAGTAGAAGGCTACGATGCATGAGTACCACTTAGATAAAATCGGAACCTAAAGATAGTGCATGATGGGTAACCAAATAGATTAGCGTAACCAAGGTGACAGAAACAGCGCGGACAAAGTGCATAAGACATTCTCTAAATAAAATCATCTCTAACTAACCTCTGATCGCAATAATTAACTCACTCTCATTGTTTCAGAATTCAGAGAAAGAAAGAAAAAAACAATTGCCTCCAATAAATGGTACAGTCCGCTCTAAAATGACTGTTTGTAAACTAAAACATTAAAATTCAAGACCAGATAAACTGAGAGAATTTTATGTCATTGATCAATGTGCATGATTAGTCCGATTGCATGAGCATGATTGTTGAACCTGTTAATTGTTGTCGATGTTTCACCTGTTCTTCTCCTATCAACTCCACTTTTTCTGAGTGTTAAGCTTACATTTTTCTGACATTGATGTTCCAACCGAAGGAAGCGGAAATTACGTTCAGGACACACACACAGGAAATGAACATCTTTCCTTTTTAATCCTAACATTGCTCTACATTGTCTGAACAACGGATGTAAAGGAATCAAACCGAGAAAATGCCTTAAAACCGGATTGGAATCTTATGAAACCAATTCAACCGTCCAATGGCCATCAACGGTACACTACCGTGTATACTCGAATCCAAGTTGACCTTCCAACCAATGACAACAAACGTTTTAATGGCACAAATAAAAAGAAAATAGTTCAACGAAGAAACGGCAAATTAATGAAAAAACCTGAGAGGACCTGTACGCGACAAATCTAAAAGTACAGCCACCAACAACTAACACAGAAAATATCGAAAGATTCAGAGTCCAACAGGTATTGTAGTCTCCATGAAAGACGCCGGTAATTAATCCACGTCTAAGTAGAAATATACCTAAAAGTCTGTAATGTATAGGCAACTTAGAGGTTGAAGGTCAAAGTGACGATGCCACTTCGTATGCAAAGTATTTATGCATAAATATATTTACAGTATATATATGTATATATTTTTCTTCGGTAGATAGGCAATTCATCGGGATTCCAAACCTCGAGACCTATTTCTCCCCAGGAAACGGCATACTTGTATCCATTACAGGTGGAACAACTGTCACTATAAAATTTTTCAGTTTCAATGATTCTCTTACTGTAAATGTAGCTATCTAAGACGGTTGTTCAGCGCCCTAATACTGGTTACCTACTTTCAAAGCTTAAGTCTAGATGATCAACAAATAACTATTTTTTTTCAGTTAAATTTTTAGGATGTGACGCCGTTTCTCATACTAAATTACACCATCGATTGAAAAGGAAATTTTTCAATTCGCTCCCCTCCGATAATTCTCTTATGAAAAGCTTATATTGTATTTTTTATAAACGTACACATTTTCTTTTCAGTATGATTCTTTTTACGTTGGGTAAACCTTTGGTGTAAAATATTATACAAGAAAATATTATGTTTAAGAAATTGCTGAGCTTTTATTTATATTATTTTTAACAATATTATTGTTGTTATTTAAATTGTCTGTTATTACACTAAAATTTCTATCAAATCCTTCCAGCCTCATTCTATTTTAAACCTTTGAATTACCCTTGCAGAGGAGTTTCAACAACTAATCATTAAATTTAGTACTTAAAGCTCTTTATCGTATGGTTCTTATGTTTCCTAATATTCCCTATGCTCTACTTTTTAATTTTAAACGTATTATGACAACATACGGTTTATGTCTACTCTGTAAAGCTTCAGATTTTATAATTTTATATTTTTCATCTAATTTGTTGCTTTTCAGTTATATACCACCCACTTTGGAAACACGAGTCACAGTGGGAGATTGTATTGGCTTAGGTTGCCTGGTTTGATAATTGCGAATTTCAAATATGCAAAATATTTCAATAAAGGGTGAAACTAAATTCGAAAGACAGTTCAACCACTAACCTACCCACCAAATATACCCAATTTCAATAGAATGGGCAATGCAAAGGATAAGTAGCAACATTTCAATGTCATGACTTTAATATTCTATTTAGCTGACTTTATAAATATATGGACACGTATAAACAATTGCTATTCACAGAAAAGTTATATTGATAAAATAAGAAGCAGCTCACGTTCAAACATTATAATGACAAAGCATTCGCCCGTGGGTTAGAGTAACTTCCAACAATTCCAATTAAATCTAATAACAATAAAATATGACAACTGAATAACATTTGATCCGTACTAACGCAGTGTTAAGTAACTTGTCTCATTCATATCTTCAAACTGAGTTTACTTTTCACCCAGAAAACCAAAAGAAGTCGAGATCAATAGAAATATTTAATAAAATTCGACTCTTAACGTAATACTAGTAGTCCGCACTCCACATTCAAATTGGCGTTCGACTCTGTAGCGGTGCGCAATCAAATATCATATCCAATAGTAAATTACTTGTAGAGGAGTCGTACAAGAAAATACAANTATAATTTAATTCCTTATGATTTAAATTTTTTTTGAGGAGAGGATTTCGTGAGGGAATTCTCGAACAAAGACCGAACGACTTCGGATAACGCACTTCTTTTTTTTCCCAAGCAATAGGCCTAATTACTTGGAGACCGATCTGTAAATCAATCCTATAGACGACACCCGCTCATAGTGACGCAGATAGTGATTTAGTGGAACTGCTAGAGAGACAATCCCCGCATGTGCATGAGTCATTAATTGTGCACCTTGAGAGAAGCGCTTGCTGCCGGTTTGGCCTCGTCGTGGTGAAGTACGCGCTTCAGCATGTGGCCACGAGGAGTGGGTGCAAGGGATAAGGTTGTTTTGGCAATTGATAGGCTAGAGGTAGGGTGTGCGGCGGCAGGAAGGCGAACTTACGGAGCGAACCGGGTTCGCTTTCTCTCCAGTGGCAGCGGGTGGAGTGAGGAGGAGCGCCGGTTGGCCAAGAAGGGAATGCGGCTGGAATTCTCCTCTCCGGGGGAAGGGCAGCCGGAGGAGGATGTGGAGGCGGATGCGGCTGAAGATGAGGAGGGCGAGTCCAGAAGGCACAGGCCACACGGTGAGTACATATGTACCCTGCTTTTCGGCGTGTGGCAGGGGATGCAAGGGAACGATTCAAACGAAAATACACTTAACTTCCGATTATCCGTGGGTGGATTATCCGTGAATGACTTTTTACTCTTAGTCGATATCTCTCGCAGTCTTTTTAAAATCAGAGACTTGAAGCACGAGTATTCTTGCGTTCTAGCAGGACTAAGTGCTGTCCTCTGTATGTATGTTGGAATACGACTACAATGACGTTATCGCTGCTAAAAAAAATCCGCGGTTGGATACCAAACTCTCACTCGATAATTCTCGATAAGTCATTGAAACAATCGAAAATAACGGAGCGCAAATAATCACAATACATTTTTTTATTTACTTAAATAATGACCACTCATAGAAAAACTATTCTGCTGAGAGAAGCAGCTTCCTACTTGGATATGAACTCTATGAGTCTTTCCTTCAGGATCATCAGGATCTAAGAAGAAATATGTAAACCAACCGAAAGCATTGTTTTTTGCGAATACTATTTCGCTGCGAAAATTTATTTCAAATTCCGCGCTGTAAACGATATCGAACTAATCACGAATATGCACGGTTGTTTTGATCTAAGACGCGTACAATTTCAACGATAGAAACAGTTATGCTTTATAATAAGATGGGAGCAGATATATTTACTAACCTCTGATCGCCATAATTAACTCACTTTCATTGTTTCAGAATTCAGAGAAAGAAAAAAACAATTGCCCCCATTAAATGCTACAGTCCGCTCTAAAATGACTGTTTGTAAAATAAAACATAAAATTCAAGACCAGATAAACTGAGAGAATTGGTAAAGGAAATAAACTGAGGAAATTGCAAGCGGTAACACCGCTCGCAATTTGCTAGTATGTTTTAGAATCGGTGGTAGCTTCCCGAGCGTTCTTGGGCACGTTACAGTCCTGTTAAATATTATTATTCGTATACTATAAATCGTCAAGTTGAAGTTAGCCAAAGCTATTGTTCGTGAAAATTCGTACCAAGAGCTTTATAACGAGACCAAGCCCGAGTTTTTACGTCCATCCATTACCGAGAAAAAGTTGTTTTACATAATCGATAACAACTTCTTATCACTTAACGGAATTTATTTGAAACTTTTTATTTAATTAGAACATTGGTGTTTTCATATTACGTCAAAATTTCGTATCAATTGCGTTGATACTTTTTAAGATATCAATTTGAAATTAAGCGCTCCGGTAAACAGCGCGAAAAAACGGGCACTTTTTTCGTTCTACCTGTAATAAAATACCAACCGGATATATACAAAACTGTTTGCATTGCACCGTGAAACGTAGAATAAAACAAGCTAACATTTGGTGTAACCAAATTTGGGATTTCTGGTTTAGATTTTATTCGAGTCCAAACTCGAGTATCCATAATAAAAAATCCGACAGTAGTTGCGAAAATAACTTCTAAAATTGTTAATATTATCGGATTTGGTCGCCATAACAACGACGCTTGTTTGTGTAAGTAAATATTTTGCAGGGGAATAGGGTGATAATTCGTTGTCGTTTACGCAATCTACATCTACATATGTACCATGCAAGCCGCCTTTCGGCGTATGGCAGGGGGTTGCGCCATCGAATAAATCGATCATAGGATTAAATGAATATGAACAACGATGCGCCACCGTGGTTTATGTTAATTTATTCTATGTTAGCTACTCAGACCTTGCAGGATCGTCTCTTTAAAAACATGCTAATGTTAAGCCACAATCGGCTCATTTTTATGAGGGCCAATTTTGGCTATAATTTGGCCTAAATACAGCAAATTTAGCGCATTCGTACGATTATTTGTCGTTATAATACTAAGAGTTAAACATTGAGAGAGCGGTCACTCAATCAAAGCTTGAAATTGCTGCAGGATTCTTCTTGGGAAACCAACCGGGTGGTTTCACGGCAGAGCACCGACGTTTCGTTAGTTAACTCCCCAGTCGTCCTCTCACTCTGAGGAACAGTGTGAGAGGATTTCGTTTCGCGGCAAAAACGTCGGTGCTTCACCGCTAACCCACCCGGTTGGTTTCCCACGAAGAACTCCTGCAGCAGTCCATGGACCGGGAAAACCTGAAATCCTATATAAGCTTCTCATTAATGATGCATCACGTAATTACGTCGTGATATAGCAAATCTTCATGAGACGTCTCGTAACCGTAAACACAAAGGCGTTGAGGTGCAAATGTTTGGCTCGTAGGGAAACTGAAAAAAGAACGTAAGAGAGTAGCAACCGTCATTAAAAACCATATGAAATAAAAAACTTTCTGGTTGGAAATGTTTCCTAGCAACTTAACTCTTCTTCGAGTTCCCTTTGATTCCGAATTCCCTTTCTCCAGCACTCGCGTAACTAAGTAGCGAATTTACCCTGACCCTTGGTTAATAATTCATCTTCTTCCAAAAGGGTACCGCAAGAAGTCTTCCAAAAGCACACGGCGAGGGGGCGACGAGGGAGAGTTGAGGAGACCGGGAAGGGCGGTTGAGGTCGTTTTGCCCTCTTCTCGCCGCCCCAAGCCGCCTCGAACCTCCCTCATGGTGAAAACCGCAGTGGCGAGGAAAGTACGCGCTGAGGATGCCGCGGCTGGAATGGTACGCAGTCCGGCTATGCCCGATGGCTTCAGGGACGGGGAAAGCACCGAAGACGAAGAGGGCGATGAGGGGAGGAGGGGCGGAAGGAGGAGGCCCATGAGGGAGAGCCCAAGGAGGAGGTCTTCAGGTGGAAGTGGGGGTGGCGGTAGTGGAGGAAGGAGTCCGGGATCCTCCTCCTCTTTGCAGAGGTAAGCAAAACCCAAACAAAGATTTTTTCATGGGAAAATGTGCGCAATGTATGATTGATAGAGGCCTAGGAACTTGGCAGTGGTGGGTCGATTTGGACAGTTTCCTCGCACACCTAACCCATTCCCTTACATCTTTTGTTTACGTTGCATTTGGAAAGAAGCATATTATTTTATTTGTAAAATTGTGTTTTTATGCCTAACTAAGAACGGAAGGTCTTTTTCCTGCTTGGGTGGCTATTGAATGTTATACTTCACTTTATATTTTCTTAAATTTGAAACTGTTTACGATAAATCCAAATGTTAGCTTAAACAACAGAGACGTACAAATGAAACGCAGGTAAAAGAAAGTATTATAGACAAGCTCAATATACTCAACAGCTTCACTGAGTTGAAAGTAAAAAGATAGTGAAAAAGCAGGAAATCCTAAATTCGAGACATCTTAAGCATGACTGGATTTTAAGAACCTTTCTTCTACGTGATATCACGGGTGCGTCAGACAAGCGGTTACACTAACGCTAAATTTAATGTAACAAATGATAGAAATCTAAACTGGGGAGACTGTAAATGAGAAATGTCCTTATGCGAAGGGGATGTTTAACCAACCGTTTCCCAAAAGCTGTTTTGTGGAATCCTAATATTTTAAACAAGGGAAACAAGAACATTTTATTTTATCGTAATATTTTGTATCTCCGTCTTCCCTTGGAAGACGGAGATACAAACTCGAAACAGTCTTCAGAGAAGGAAAACTAAAATCGCACATTTTTTTTAATGGTCTGTTCTTATTAAACAGGATAATGCTGAATACAACCCATTGCATTATTTTCGCTTCATCTTTCGCCGGACTACGGCTTTCCCAAGGCTACGTCAGAATTTTCCTCCTACCTCTTATAATCCTTCACAGCAGTGTCAATAGACACTGCTAATAGAAAGCTAGGTATGTAATGCTTGGGTGGAAAACTAATGACTGAAACATGGTGAGACGCACATCATAGGAGTTTTGAAGTTAAATTGGGCGTCTGGAACAGATCAAAGGATGTAGTAGTAGTAGTATCGTTAAATGTGCTTCGACAGTTAAGGTCATTTCGCACGTGAATTAACCTAACCCAGCGGGAATCGAACCCGGACCGCTTTCACCGATGTCGAACGCGTTACACACTTGGCTATCTGGGAGCCCAGAACGGAAGCAGTGAGACAAAGAAAATTTATGAGAATACCTGTATTAGAATGCCAAAGAGAGTGTAAGACTCGGAAGAGGTAGCAAAATTTTTTTAACGAGATGCAAATCAAAGAGAGATGCATAGTATATTTCACTAATTAGAGGTTAAAAAACACTCCGTAAGCAGACTTTCGGCATGCAGAACTTGCGCTCCGAGGCAAACGGGAAGCTCCGGATTACCGATTTCGGTATTTTTACCGTAGACAAAGCATACATCTCCCTGAGGATGGAGGCTTTGTCTCCGAAATGATCACTGGGCCTTCCCAGAAATCGGTAATCCGAAGCTTCCCGTTTGTCTCTGAGCGCGAGTTCCGCTTGCCAAAAAACGGCTTACGGAGTCTTTTTAAACCTCTAATTCATAAACAGCCGTGTTCCAATCTTCTTTTTCTTATTTCACTGACGGTAATTAAACAAGGAGAAAAATTGTATTTTATATCTGATGACGGAGATCATCGCCGGAATCGGTCGGCGAAATAAAAGGTGTGAAAGGTAAAAATTTTTCTCCTTGAACAATTATCTGAATTAGCTTAAAGACAAAACAATAATGTATGAAAAGACGTAGGGATGTCTGAAAATCATTATTAAGAAGAGTAACCTTTATGCTTATCTTTGCATTCACTTCAAAGGCCACGCAGGAGGAGCTCTGGGGCAGAGGAGAAGGGAGCCATCGGAAGAAGAAGATCGGCGGCCGCGATTCGCTCCCCTGCAGACGACGAAGGACAACCTCGCGTGCTAGTCAGCGGAGGCAGCATAGACCCCGGCAGATCCCCTACAGGGGAATCGCCTGTAGGAGTTGCTCCTGACCAATCTTCCTCTCACCTAAGTCCACACAGATTCTGCAAGAGTCCTGGTGGAAGTCCAAGGAGGAAAGGTCACAGAGGCAGCCCTCAGAAGGGATCCCCAAGACAACAGGAAGGGACCAAGGTTGGCACTCGATGAAAATGCCGTATTTATTCGAATACCGCTCGCTTTGAGTATGCAGAGTAAATTAAATCGGCCAAACGCGTAGGGTAATTAATTAGAAAAAGAATAGGCTATTTTTGCAGAATTTTGCTCAAGTACTTAGGAAAGGAGGCATTTCGTTTTCATGAGAGATGTCTCGAAGCACCCCAAAATTGCGCCTTCCTTCAAGCACTTTCTTGTTTTTCCGGGTGGTAATCGAGTAGATACGGTACCTTACGCTTTGATTCCTTCGCTTCAATTTCTTATTAGATTACTAGATTTTCTACTAATCAATTTTTCAAATACTTTCCGCTTGATTCACCACGCATTGAAATCACCATTACCACCTCAAACATAATGCCATGAGAATCTGCGTAACACCTACTTAATAAAAATGGGAAACATCAACGCTCGAATGGAGTCATCGAAGCTTTATTTAGCTCGCGAAACGGAACGCTTCCGCTTTCAGGCATCTTCGTCCGTCGTCAGCCCCGAATCCTCCCGCCTGATGGCGCTCAGCGCAGAGTCCTTGCGGTCCGTGAGCCCCGGCAGCGACAGCGTCTTCTATGCGGACGGCGCGGACGAGGACGAAGCCATGGAACTGGGGGCGGACGACGCCGCGGAAGACAAAGGCAATGGCCACCAGCCGCTGTGCAGACACTGCGGAGAGGCGGTGTCCCCACCAAGGAAGAGGCACGGAGAGAGGAAGGAGCCGAGGAGGAAGGAGGAATCTCCGCCGCCGCAACTGCCTCCGAGGGGGCTGTCCTCTTCGGACCCCGCAGTAGACGAGGCGAGTAACCGCTTGACGAGAGCTTGCAACATCTATCCTTCCGGCTTTAGAGCTATTGATTAGGGAGCCACTTCTGCCGTATTTGCGC
Source organism: Ladona fulva (assembly GCA_000376725.2). Taxonomy (NCBI): domain Eukaryota; kingdom Metazoa; phylum Arthropoda; class Insecta; order Odonata; family Libellulidae; genus Ladona; species Ladona fulva. The sequence continues at coordinate 721,392 of KZ308290.1, read as the reverse complement.
GTGTACCACGAAGCCTCGCGTGAGACGGGCGACTTCTACCCCGATCGTTGCGAAAAGTTTCCTTTTTGAACTTTGCTTTAAGCTACCTTGAGAGAGTTGGGAATAAGAATAGTTAACACTCTCTGCAGATTCCTGGATTCTCCGCGATGAATTAAACGTCGACAGTTTCGCTGAATAAAATTATCGCTCTGAAAAGGTAGAGAGCATTAGATGCAGCGGAACCTTACGAAGGAAGGCGAGTTTACTCTTACATCTACATTTACAAACCCTACAAGCCACCAGAGGGTGTATTAACATCAAAAACAGAAACTTATCCAGTCTATTTCAGTAATACTCTACGGAAAAAAATTATCAAAAGTAAATACCTATTTTTTCCTATTATTTCCTTGTAACGCTTTGTCGTTTTCTCTCAGAGTTCGCGTTCGTTCTTTATTGTACTCAAAACGTCACCTACTTCGTCAAAAGGTTCTGAACCGAAGAGTTCTTCAGAAACGGTTCCGTCGGTAATATGATCTTCTCACCTGGAGCGGATCGCACCAAAGGGAATTTATGATAGCCAACCCACTGTATCGAACCTGAAATATCCACTAACAGATCGAGATATCTTACGATAAACCATCTTTAGAGATGATAGCAAAGCTTAATTCATGTGCACCCCAAATCAAACAGCAGCATTAGGTCGATTAAGGGAAACATAAGCCATTTCCTTGCTGAAGCTGAGCTGAAGTCTTTTCGCAATCATTGGCTCCCACCGGGAATCGAACCCAGGAATATTTTTAACAAAGGCTTTAACACGTCCCACTTTGCTATCCAGGAGGCTGATCAAATTCAGACTGGCTTAAAGACTAATTTCTGTTTTTAGCTCGTGAAGTATTCTCTTGAGATTGATTCAATAACATCCTTCACTTCACTGAAGTAGGCGAGGTGTTGTGGTAATCACAACAATTTTTCCATAGTTATTTCCAACATCCTTCACGTTCATCTTCCTGTTTAGAGCGCGCATGTCTTTCTTACGCTATTCTCGGAGATAAACGTGATTGTGGTACAAGCGTAAATACGGCAATCAAGAGAAATTCGACCCACAAACTGTTGACAGAGAGGTTAGCAAACATTTCCAACGGGAATGGACGCAACGTGGTTTGCAGCACGACAGCATTACCGCTAAAATTTTGAAAAAAATATACCTGGATTTCACCTCAACAGTAATATAATTTACAACCTGGGCAACATTTCACCATCAAAAACTCACAAAAAGTATGGAAAATATTTTACTCAATGCCTACTTCACCATCATCGGGATAAATCACTTGCGATTTCAGCATGTTTTTGTAGTCGTGTCAACGAGAATACCTGCTGAAAATCTTTGCAAGACCTTCGCAATACAATTTTCTCCCTTGAACAATGTTTATCAATCTTGATTAAAATATTTCCATAGTTACGAATTGAATCCTAAATAGGAATTTTAATAGGACATGTCCCAAAAATTAAATTATTCCTTCAGTTACTTTAGTGGTAGAACTAACTAAGATGGTTTAACCATAATAAACTTATAAAAGCATGAAACTAAACTGTATCATCCGCTGCTTGAACAAGACATATTTTAAGCTACGTGCACGTATATAAAATGAATGTTTGTAAGCAAATTACTAACGCTACTGGCTTAATCGGAAACTAAAATTAATTGACCAAACATTTGAAATTTTTAAACGATCTGTAAATTATCACCGTCAGCTAATATGGCGACACATTTTAAACTACTTCCATTATATCAGCAGTAATAAATATTAAAATTATAGACGAAATCAGAGGGTCTATTCATATCCCTTTCTATGTAGATAGGTCTCAAATAAAATTGCCAAAATTCGAAACCTCGTCAAGATTAAACTTCAACATTTCATAGATAACCAAAAAGTAGGCCCAGCTTGGTGAATGGTGTTTTACACCAGAATTGATCTTATTGCTCATAAATACTCATCCCCGAGATCGCTTCAAGAAATATACTACCTTAAAAATGGCGTGATTTCCTTAAGCACTTATAATAACGAATATCTTTAATAATTAAATATGTTCTTCTGCGATAGAATGTCATAACATCTGAAATCAAATGCATTCGTGATGGGCATATATTTCTACTGTATTCGTGGCAGAGACCACATCCAAAAGGACTCCGGACATAAGGAGTAATAGCTTTTTCAAATCCGTTAAATTTTACCAAAACCAGTTTGCTTTAGAGAAGTTTTTGCCTTTTTGAAAAGAAAAAAAAAACACTTCTACATATGCAATTATAATGTAATTTGATAAATAATACATCAATTTTACTGAAGAAAGGAATTCTTCACACTGACAAACGGGTCTTTTATATATGATATTTACAGTTCCACATTTTCGTTACCACTACTTAAAGACTTCCAAACCACTTCCCGATCTTCAAATATAGACGCACATTCGATAGCATCTCCCTAGGCGGTCGCCTCGCCGGCTTACCGCCTAAAACCGGCCCTTGCTGCGGAGGAACCTCTAGTTTGAATGAAGTAGAACCATTCCTCTCTCTCTCTCTCTTTCTCTCCTCATCTCTATTTCATGAGTCGACTTCTTCTTAATCCCCTCTCCTCCTTCGATTGCAGCTTCTTGCTTCCGGTGACATCGTCCTGCCCCCCGCCGGTTTCGCAGACTCCCCAGACGTCGAAGGACAGTCCCGCACCGCCCCCGGGACCACCTCAACCCTTTCTCCGTCTTACTCCTACCCCGGAGCCATCGCACCCCCCGCCTCCACTTCCAGGACCACCCCCGCGGCCCCCTCGGGTACGACGGCCACCCCCGCCTCCTCCGCTAGGACCGGTCGCCTGTACAAGAAGCTGGACAAGAGGTTCCGGTCGGAGGAGAGGAGGCGGCACAAGCCGAAGGGGGGCGACTGGGGGTGGAGGGGAAGCGGGGGGAGCGGTGGGACGGCGGACAGGAGCGCCCCCAGGGCCAAGTCGGAGGAGAGAGACGGGAGTACGGGGGGAGGAGGGTCTTCCAGAAGGGGGGAAGAGGGTACCAGGAGTAAAATGAGGTGAGTCTCCGGAAACCATTAAAAGCTTATCATTGCCAATAATTATCTTTCAGGAGAATTAAGCTACAAATAATATCTTTGACGTCTTTAACTTATTATTATGATAAATGTAATGAATTTCTATCAAATAAGATTGACAACGCTGGTCATCAGATATGAACTCATTAATTTTCCTTATCCTTTCGCTTAGAACTTTTTTTGCTATGTTGATACCGACTTGAGTTCCATTTCGGAATGTTCTGTTTCTGATTATTTTTCATGAATATTTATTAGTAGTTCTGACGTCTATGAAAGGGGGTCTCCGTACCATTTTGTTGGCTTTTCAGATGTGCCGCCCTTTCCTTAAAACTTAGTTAACTTTCAGTAGGTTTCGCAGGTTCGGTAGTAGTATTGTTAAAAGTGCTTCGACAACTAAGGTCATTTCGCACGTAGGCCCCCACTGGGAATCGAACCCGGGGCCGCTTTCACCCAAGTCGAAGGCGATGCCCACTTGGCTATCCGGGAGCACCTTTCGCAGATTTTCCACACCCCCCTTCCTGCGGGTGTTTTCCTGCTGTGGAGTATATTTTTCTGAGTGCTAACTTCGGTTCTTAAATTCACAAAGTAGTTTTCTTGTTTAAAGCTATCTCTTTTAAACTTTATGCTAAGATGGATTAGATGTAAGAAGACACGTGAAAGTCTCAATCTCGCCCGAATAAAGTCTCATTATTATAAGCGAGCAATATCTAGACCAGAATCTGCCAAACTCTTTCACCCCTAGGCACACTGGAGGCTGGAAATTAGTTGCGCGAACGAAATGCAACTTAAAACAATTTGCGTGTCGTATGCTAAATTTTGGAGTCATAGCAAAATGTTTAATCTCAAAATTCTGACATTCACCATGTTATGTAAAACATTTCCCTTGCGATTAAGGTGTAGGTGTATTCGCTCAAAAATTCAAGTGATAAACCAGCCCCAAATTTCTATACACAATTTATTTATTTATTTATCACATACAGCATTAAAGGCAATTGAAAGTGATAATCATAACAAGTATCAACGTGTAACGACTTATTCTACACATATTTATTGAGATCTGCATTGCAATTTGGCCATTTGGCAACGCTGGAGGGAAGTATAACATGATAATTTGAAAACTGCCTGGCATTCGCCCAAGACGGGAGGGAAAACCCTCCAAAAACCTCCCGTAGGCAGTATTTGAATAATATACATAACATATAATAATTATACATGTGTGAATATAAAAATACATGAAACAAATTACATCATATAAAATTAAACAAGTTCATCAAGAATAAAAATAATATTATACATTAAGTAGAAATAGAAGTAACTAAAGTAAGATACATGGTATTTATCCATATAGTCGCATGTACAATGTTGCATGGAATATCATGACAGGAGATCATACAAGAAATCTACATACATATTGATTGTATCCTTTTTTTGAACGCTTTAACATTTTTCGGCATTGGAATGAGAACTTCTCCAGGTAAAGAATTCCATTCCCTAATACCTCTATTAACGAATGAATATTTCGCTATATCTATTTTCTGCTCGCGTTCTTTGATTTTTAAACTGATTACCGCGTCCAACATAACTCGGAGTTTTAAACCTATTACGCAGTTCAACCCAACCCTCTTCGGAATTACATGCCTTATACATTCCGGCTAATCTAGAAGACTTCCTTCTCGATTCTAATTATTCCCATTTCATATTAGCTATCATTTTACTTACACTTTCGGTTTTCCTGTGATTGCCGACTACGTACCTAGCCGCCTTTATTTGCACGCCTTCGAGCTTTTCAGTAAGACCTGTTTCGTGGGGATCCCAAACATTCGTTCCATATTCTACTATCGGCCTGACCATATATTACAACTTGAATGCCGAAAGATCAAAACAAGTAGTACAAAACTAGTAGTAGTATTGTTAAATTTGCTTCGGCAGCTGAGGTCGTTTCGCACCTGAGCCTCAACCGGTAATCGAAACCGGAACCGCTTACACGTAAGTAGAACGCGTTACCCACAGGAGTATCCGGGGCCCAAAACTGATGGAATCTGCAACCATTATAAGTTCCGCGATGAAAATTTTCACTTTTGTGCAAAATTATGGGACAGAAAAAATTGCAAACACGAGAAATTTCGCATCGACACTTCTGTCCAAAATTTTTCGGTAACCCTAATAACTTTCGCGGTACACGGTTTGGAATAATCTGATCTAGAATAACAGTAAAAATGGTGCGTTAGTTTTTGGATTGTAAATTTCAATGAGAAAACATTCTATACTCGTTCATTATTCTACGACAACAATCCGCTCATTAAAAAGACATTTAACATGTTGTTGAAACAAATTAAACAATCGTTTCGATAAAATTACATTATTGTTACGTATTACATTATTGCTACGGTGTGACCACTGATACAGAGACATGGAGATCTAGATTATCTGTGACGCGCAATCCATCGCAATATACTGGCTAAGGAATACATTTTAATAAGAAAATATTACCCTGGGCAGCGCTGAATATAATAGCAGTGATTATTATATCTAAAAAGAATAAAATCTAAAAAGAAGGAACTTTATAAAAATACAGGAGAAAATGGTAGCTGCGTCACATTTTTTTCCTACATTGTCATTTGATACTGAGTTATATTTCGTTGTGTTTTTGAAACGTTCTGAAACGTTCTACAGCGCTCTGAAACGTTATACGACGCTCTGAAACGTTCTACAACGTTCTAGTTTGATGTTTCGGGTAATATCCTTCGTATTATTTCTTTCTGATTTTGTTTCATTTCTTTATTTTGCATCTAAAATATCAATGGATGAATTCTTCATCGAACACTGATACTTATGAGAAGTATGTATATATTTAAAACTAAGCTTATTAGCTTTGTGGGAAGAATATCGGTCGTGTATTGTCGAAACATTATAATAACGCTTAACGGGAGAAAACTACGGTCGCGAATTTACCTAGTGAAGTCATAGCGTTCTGTCTGCTTATTGTGATGTAAATAAATGAAACACAGCGCGCACATTCGGCTGAATAATGGGGAAAAGTGAAACGGCGTGAACGGAATAGCTAACTAGAGAGGTGAGATGGGAAGATAAAATAAAGAATCGAGTGGATTGGGAATTAAAGTGGACTGTGGGCTGAGTACAGATTGGGAAAATCCAAATGTAATAGACGGGAACGCAGTTAATTTTTTAGGCTAACGGAGGAAATGCACACGGGAATTTGTGGAAATCGATACAAAACGAAACATATTGGTGACCTTTCCGCTAGAATTTCACAGGCAAAGATTTATTTCCTCCTTTCGAGCATGCTAATTGTACTTGCTTACCGATAAGGTCAAAATGTTTGCAGAAATCTTTCCGGTTAATGCAGTTATCTCCTGACAGGGCCTTTCCTTTAGGAAAATATCCCTTTAGGATTAAGTTCCTAGTTTTTCTCGACGAAATTCAAATCCTGAAATTGCAGTTGTATTTCTTTAGAGTGGACTTATATCGATGTCGTACATTTCTTCATGTAAATCACCAGTTTAAAAATTTCTCGAATAGTTGATGCCTTTACTCGGTTCTACTATCCTCAAGAGATTCCCAGCCAAGGGATTTGATAATCCAAGATGCAATGCTATGAATCCTGTAGATTTAGATTTAGATTTGTACCCCGCGAGCCAGTGGCGTATGGCAGGGGGTTTATTAACACCTTACCTGAACTACCCTGTTGGCTTCTCTGAAACTATGCGGAAAGAACGACCAGAAGTAACGATCTGTTTTAGCGATTATTTCCTTGTAACGCTTGGTCGTCGCCTCTCGAGGATCGCGCTCGTTGTTTACCGGAATGAGAACATCTTTTACTTCGCCTAAAAATTCTGGACCGAATTTTCCGAAAAGCTTTCGTCGGTAATCAGATCTTCTCTCCTGCAGCGATTTCCACCCGAGTGATTTTATCATGGCCGTAACGCTACTGTCGAATCTGAAATCTCCACTGACAAAACGGGATGATCTATATTGAACCATCTCTAAATCTGAGACTAACGTAGTACTGAACAACAGCGTGTAATTAGTGCCTAGAGTTGAGTTTTTCAACCCAAGAATGAAACTTTTACAATTAACTAAGATTTTTATCAGCTGAAATCTCCGAACGTTGTTTTCCGTCCATTCTGATGCACTATCACATAGGTTGGACGTGAGGAATCTATAACAACTAGTTCTTATCTGCTGGAGTTATCGGAAACTTCACATAAAAGTTACTACCTTCGAAACGCTTATGGTAGTATCAGTGTTAGTAAACATTTTGTAAGGTTTATAAACAGTGATGGTACATACATATGTTCATGACGTGTGAAAACTATCATACTTTAAAGCGAAGATCCATTTTTACAGTGGACAATTAAATGACAATAATAAATTTCTTCCATGGAAACAGGAATACGCGAATTACATTCGTTATTATTTATTGTTCATGACGAACACTCTAAACCAGAAAAAAAACGGTAAACCGGGAATCGAACCCGGAACCTTGGCATGAAAGCGCAAACACTGTTTCCTATCGGNTCCAACATAACTCGGAGTTTTAAACCTATTACGCAGTTCAACCCAACCCTCTTCGGAATTACATGCCTTATACATTCCGGCTAATCTAGAAGACTTCCTTCTCGATTCTAATGATTCCCATTTCATATTAGCTATCATTTTACTTACACTTTCGGTTTTCCTGTGATTGCCGACTACGTACCTAGCCGCCTTTCTTTGCACGCCTTCGAGCTTTTTAGTAAGACCTGTTTCGTGGGGATCCCAAACATTCGTTCCATATTCTACTATCGGCCTGACCATATATTACAACTTGAATGCCGAAAGATCAAAACAAGTAGTACAAAACTAGTAGTAGTATTGTTAAATTTGCTTCGGCAGCTGAGGTCGTTTCGCACCTGAGCCTCAACCGGTAATCGAAACCGGAACCGCTTACACGTAAGTAGAACGCGTTACCCACAGGATTATCCGGGGCCCAAAACTGATGGAATCTGCAACCATTATAAGTTCCGCGATGAAAATTTTCACTTTTGTGCAAAATTATGGGACAGAAAAAATTGCAAACACGAGAAATTTCGCATCGACACTTCTGTCCAAAATTTTTCGGTAACCCTAATAACTTTCGCGGTACACGGTTTGGAATAATCTGATCTAGAATAACAGTAAAAATGGTGCGTTAGTTTTTGGATTGTAAATTTCAATGAGAAAACATTCTATACTCGTTCATTATTCTACGGCAACAATCCGCTCATTAAAAAGACATTTAACATGTTGTTGAAACAAATTAAACAATCGTTTCGATAAAATTACATTATTGTTACGTATTACATTATTGCTACGGTGTGACCACTGATACAGAGACATGGAGATCTAGAGATTATACAGTATACGTGGAATGGCGTATTGGCTAGTTACTTGAAATAAATACAAGCCGTCAGGGAGCCGTTTTATAAAAGAAAAGCCGAATGGAATGTTCCGGGAATCAAAATAAACATCGATTGTCGAATGAATCTCTGGGTAGACATTTTCCACGTTACAGACGCACGAAATTTTGAGCTTCAAGTAAAGGGTTACGTCGCACAATCCGTAATAACCAGCAATAATAAATGATTCTCTTGTAATTAACTAAACAAAAATATATTTGAAAGTGGTAGTAAAATTGTTGCAATGAGGTTTAAAAATTATTAAATTCTCCGAGTTAAGGGTATCTGTGACGCGCAATCCATCGCAATATACTGGCTAAGGAATACATTTTAATAAGAAAATATTACCCTGGGCAGCGCTGAATATAATAGCAGTGATTATTATATCTAAAAAGAATAAAATCTAAAAAGAAGGAACTTTATAAAAATACAGGAGAAAATGGTAGCTGCGTCACATTTTTTTCCTACATTGTCATTTGATACTGAGTTATATTTCGTTGTGTTTTTGAAACGTTCTGAAACGTTCTACAGCGCTCTGAAACGTTATACGACGCTCTGAAACGTTCTACAACGTTCTAGTTTGATGTTTCGGGTAATATCCTTCGTATTATTTCTTTCTGATTTTGTTTCATTTCTTTATTTTGCATCTAAAATATCAATGGATGAATTCTTCATCGAACACTGATACTTATGAGAAGTATGTATATATTTAAAACTAAGCTTATTAGCTTTGTGGGAAGAATATCGGTCGTGTATTGTCGAAACATTATAATAACGCTTAACGGGAGAAAACTACGGTCGCGAATTTACCTAGTGAAGTCATAGCGTTCTGTCTGCTTATTGTGATGTAAATAAATGAAACACAGCGCGCACATTCGGCTGAATAATGGGGAAAAGTGAAACGGCGTGAACGGAATAGCTAACTAGAGAGGTGAGATGGGAAGATAAAATAAAGAATCGAGTGGATTGGGAATTAAAGTGGACTGTGGGCTGAGTACAGATTGGGAAAATCCAAATGTAATAGACGGGAACGCAGTTAATTTTTTAGGCTAACGGAGGAAATGCACACGGGAATTTGTGGAAATCGATACAAAACGAAACATATTGGTGACCTTTCCGCTAGAATTTCACAGGCAAAGATTTATTTCCTCCTTTCGAGCATGCTAATTGTACTTGCTTACCGATAAGGTCAAAATGTTTGCAGAAATCTTTCCGGTTAATGCAGTTATCTCCTGACAGGGCCTTTCCTTTAGGAAAATATCCCTTTAGGATTAAGTTCCTAGTTTTTCTCGACGAAATTCAAATCCTGAAATTGCAGTTGTATTTCTTTAGAGTGGACTTATATCGATGTCGTACATTTCTTCATGTAAATCACCAGTTTAAAAATTTCTCGAATAGTTGATGCCTTTACTCGGTTCTACTATCCTCAAGAGATTCCCAGCCAAGGGATTTGATAATCCAAGATGCAATGCTATGAATCCTGTAGATTTAGATTTAGATTTGTACCCCGCGAGCCAGTGGCGTATGGCAGGGGGTTTATTAACACCTTACCTGAACTACCCTGTTGGCTTCTCTGAAACTATGCGGAAAGAACGACCAGAAGTAACGATCTGTTTTAGCGATTATTTCCTTGTAACGCTTGGTCGTCGCCTCTCGAGGATCGCGCTCGTTGTTTACCGGAATGAGAACATCTTTTACTTCGCCTAAAAATTCTGGACCGAATTTTCCGAAAAGCTTTCGTCGGTAATCAGATCTTCTCTCCTGCAGCGATTTCCACCCGAGTGATTTTATCATGGCCGTAACGCTACTGTCGAATCTGAAATCTCCACTGACAAAACGGGATGATCTATATTGAACCATCTCTAAATCTGAGACTAACGTAGTACTGAACAACAGCGTGTAATTAGTGCCTAGAGTTGAGTTTTTCAACCCAAGAATGAAACTTTTACAATTAACTAAGATTTTTATCAGCTGAAATCTCCGAACGTTGTTTTCCGTCCATTCTGATGCACTATCACATAGGTTGGACGCGAGGAATCTATAACAACTAGTTCTTATCTGCTGGAGTTATCGGAAACTTCACATAAAAGTTACTACCTTCGAAACGCTTATGGTAGTATCAGTGTTAGTAAACATTTTGTAAGGTTTATAAACAGTGATGGTACATACATATGTTCATGACGTGTGAAAACTATCATACTTTAAAGCGAAGATCCATTTTTACAGTGGACAATTAAATGACAATAATAAATTTCTTCCATGGAAACAGGAATACGCGAATTACATTCGTTATTATTTATTGTTCATGACGAACACTCTAAACCAGAAAAAAAACGGTAAACCGGGAATCGAACCCGGAACCTTGGCATGAAAGCGCAAACACTGTTTCCTATCGGTCGTCAATTTGAAGGACATTAACAATCTATCCAGATTAGATCTACTACAGTTCAAAGAATAAATTGTTCTGTACCGTTTGACGGGCTACTTCTGGAACAAAAGTTACAAACAATTTAACTTAAACTGTAAATTAACTCATTACGCCTCAATCACCAAAATCCATGTACTATTCTTTGACCAACTTTAATTTAATGATTTCCATAATCACTTCTAATTTGACAGATCTTAACAAGGTCTTTCAAAGATTTATCAAGCTCAACCGCGTGCGGGAAAATTTTCCAACAACAATCAAACCGAGTGATATTGTTGTGAAGTATTATCCCATGTAATAATGAACAGCTAAAGGCGCAACAATTAAATGTAAACAACTGTTGCGGGGCGACAACGGATGTTATCGGGGAACTTTTTAAACACCTTGTGGATAGAATCTATTAAATCGGCCTAGACTTCGTGGTAGTATTCCATCCTAAAGGAAATGGAATTTCAGACTAACCTTTACCTTAACAAATCATTAACAAATAAACTTTTTGTGGTGAAGATGAATCTACGATTTTTCATTTCTCCTTGCGTGTAGAGACTTCCGTTTTCATCGCGAGAGTGTTTCGTGTCGCTTTCTCCGCATTTCACTTGGCTTAAGACTTGGGCTCACCTCTAAAGCGTATCGCCGCTTCCATTATTGATTCACTAATTGGTAATTAAAAGTTAATCTGACAAAGTTTGGTATTGTTGCTCCCTCTCGGACCCTTCCCGCGAACTATCTCCAACTAAGAGATCAAAGGACCCCCAGCTTCCTCATACACTTAGTTTGCTGTTGCGACTGTCTCCAAGTTTGCCATCTCCTCCCACATAAACTAATTTGTCTAATTATTAGCATCCTTTATCAATTACCTCCGATGAAAGATAAAACACTGTGCTGTCATGGAGCTGATTCGAATTTTTCCTCACTATTTAGTCTATTAAATCCTAACATTCAAGCACAAAGCGCTGGAAATTAAGGGTTTACAATTAGAAGACGTTCTACATTTACATAAATGCCCTGAAAGTCACCTTTAGGCGTGTGGCACGGGGTGTAAACGAAGACAGTTTGAGCAAATTCTTTAGCTTATTGTTGTCGCGTATCGTTCCCGGAAAGAATGAGCCTTTAAAACGACTTGTCCTAGGATATATTTCTCTTATTTTACGCTCGGATCGGCCGAAGTATCAGAAGGGTCGCGTAATACCGATTACGTCTTCCGCAAATGTACTTTCTCGGACTTTTTTAAGCATTTGAAGCCCTTAACATAAAATATAATGTAAATATGTAGTTTCTATTTTGAGATCGGAACACTGACGAAGTTTTACTTCTATTGAATACTGTTTTCTAATTTTCGAAATCTAACGTTCCATTTTAAACGATTGTCACAGGAAAGCTAGGTATACTTTATAAATTGAGATTTAACAAAATATTAATTTCCTTATTAAAATTAATTTAAAAGATATTGTAAAAAGTTTTTATTTTGAATTCAGAACACTGCCGAAGTCATAGTTGTATTGAAAACTATTTTCTTAATTTTGAATACAAACGTTTTACTTTAAACTATTTTCTACAGAAAGCGATGTTATTTAAATTAAAATTTTAATTTGCATATTAACACTGACATAATAGTTAATGTAAAAAGTTTCTATTTTGAATTCAGAACACTGACAAAGTCATAGCTCTATTAAATACTATTTTCTTAATTTAGAATTCAAACGTTTTAATTTAAACTATTCTCTTCGGATGGTGATACTTCATAGTTAAAGATTTAAAAATATATCTATTTGTGTATTTACACTGACGGAAAAGATAATGTAAAAAGTTTCTATTTTGAAATCGAAACAGTGACGAAGTCAAAGTTATAGCGAACGCTATTTTTATTTAATTCAAATTTAAACGTTTTAATTTGAACAAATTGTTTTAGAAAGCTATATCATTTAAAATAAAGTTTTTAAGAATGCTTAGTAGTCAAGAAGTTATTGAAGCAAGGTATTGCAATTAGCTTCTATTTTGACCAGTATTACAGCTAGTATTGCGGGATAGCATTCAAATTTGATACTAATGACTGATTCCAAATAGCAATCATTGTCGTGCACACTTCTCGATATTCTCTAAAGAAACAGATAGAGCAAGACTGTGATAAAATTGGAAATATACATTTGACTATAGTACATATAACTGTGATAACTTTATCGGCGGAAAACGAAAGGCTCTATGGAGAGTTGAAGACTTCCAGAATATTTCGACGTACCAACTTTTAAATAATTACAAACTACCGGACAATGTACTACTCCGTGCGACTATGATAACGTATGTTTGTTTTATCGAATGAAAAGTCGATTTCTCTTGGCCCGATAAAAAACGATCGATCAGGAATTCACTGTACTCGCCGCATGTTCCAGATGTAGCCTGACCAAGATGTATCATCGCTCTCTAACCTTTTCGTAACAAATACCTACGATAATAAAACCGAGCTTTTTAGCTGCTTTACCTTATAATTTTGGATAAGAGTGCTCCAGTTTGAATTATTCGTAAGAGCGATTTCGAGATATTCGACTGACTTGACTACATTTAGGGTTCGGGGAGTGAATCAGACCAACGGGTGAATAGGAACGATTTCCGATGATGCTGAGACCAACAGCACTATATACAATGCTTCTTTGTAACCTTATCCTGCTGACAGACTCGAAACTAGAACATTTTGGCAGCAATTCTTGGAAATTTATAGAATCCTAAACCTAGTTATCGTTAAAAGGAGTGACATAGTTCACTAACAGTAAAGACATCTCCCTAAAAGATCCTTGCTTCGACATCAGACCATTACGAATATCTCTCATAAGAAATACTGAATAGTTTCCTTTTTAATTTTTTCATGCCTTGCTAATTTACATCCTCTAACTCGAGTGGCAGGTCTGCTTCATGTTTGCTTTCACTAAGGCGGACAATTTGTCTAATCTCGGAACCAAAATGCTGTAGATAAATGCAAAAAAGAAAAAAAGTCTTAAAGCCATGGAAATGTACCATTGGAAAAGATTCTATTGACTTAGATGTAGGACCAGACTAAGAAATGAAGTTATAAAGGTGAAGTAGGAATAGAAATATAGAATATATTTGGTCATAAAAGTTTGTACTCTGACAACGCAATGAGTACTACTCAATGAAACATCGAGGTACTGACAATATTGGAGTGCCTTTAGTATGTTTTCTTTTACTAATGTTGCATTAAGAGGTATATGGTGTTCTGTCGCGTAACTTTACACAGCTAGTGCTGCTTCTAAAAAAGATCTATGACAACAATCATCAGAGAATAGGAACAAGTACAGAGAAAAGAAGTTGTTGAACATACCTTGAAAGAAGTATTCCAAGTAGAGTTGTCTCCAGATACGCAGATTCCTGCACTGCCATTCACACACACCCACTGAACACTTAACGCTGAATACTCACACTAAATATAACTGCTTAACTCATTTCCACACTCATTCGACACTGAAAGCACTTAAGTATAACCGCCATATTTTGCCTCTTCGCTGCTACCACGAGGGAAGCCAGCCAGAAGGTCTTGGGTCATCTTGACGCCCTTCCTGCTGCAAAGAGGACCTCATCACTGCAGAAACCTCCAGTCGAATTGTGTCAAAAGAATCAAGGGCATATGCTAGCGACGTTTCCTTCAGCCATGAAGACTTCTCCGACGGCGCAAGAAGACCCTCTCCTGACGCTGCAATGTTCGGGGGGAAGCCCTTTCATTCCTGGGACTCCAACACAGAGGCTGAGAAGAAACATTTGAAGCAGGAATCAGTGAAAATTGTCTTACCATGTTAGATCTCAACGATAGCAATTACAATGACAAAAAGTGTCAAAAATTGACGAGAAGCACGTTCACTAAACTCAGACTGCGGAAAAGCGCGGGAGAAAAACGGAAGTACACGGAAATAGAAAAACGGAACGATTTCACTTTCCCGCGTCTTTTCATAGCGCCAAAATCAAATCCAATTTCGAGTAAGTCAAAAACCCAATGCTACCATGTATTATGGCTCACTTTAATAAAATTGTGCTAATTTAAAGGTTATACATAGCATTGAATTGTAGTAATTATTTCTCACTCGAATGCCCCGTTTAAATCACGATAATGTTGATTATCATGCCGTTTCAATTCCATAACTTCGATGGATATGGACTGCTATCCGTTTAAAAGAAAATGTAAAATGAAAATTCAGTTTAAATAAAGCACGAAAGAATGAATCACAGGAAGGCTTGATTTGGGGAATTTGATCTTATTGTAAAAGAAGAGTCAGACCTTAGAAAACCCACTATAATATAAGAATTAATTCTGCGACCCGGCTTCGATTTATTATAATTTTATAAGACACAAAAGTGTCACAATTCAGTGATTTTTAGATTTTAGATTAANGTATTCATTCCACGCACGAGAAAAAGTAATTTACGTAAATGCAACATATCATCTTTTAAACAAAGGAATGAGCTTTACGCACCTCACAGATACACTTTAACTCTTAAGAGTGAAAATCACTATCAAACCACTAATACTTGTTACCGACTTTCATTTCATTTATGTCATCTTTACTTGTAGATATAAATAACTTTAATAAGAGTATTTAATATTCATAGCATATTATAAGACACAAAAGTGTCACAATTCAGTGATTTTTAGATTTTAGATTAAAATTTTTTATTTTCACCCTGCAAGCCGCCAGTGGCGTATGGCAGGGGGTGTATTAATACCTTACCTAATCATAGCGCATATTATACTCTCTGATACTATACGGAAAGAACGACCAGAAGTAACTATCTGTTTTAGCGATTATATCCTTGTAACGCTTGGTCGTCGCCACTCGAAGATCGCGCTCGCATCCCAATTCATGCATTTCAGCTTAAATAATTTCAGGATTCGTCAGCACCAATGTAAGCTGTAAGTAAATATACATATTTAGTTGGAAATATCTTCCAAATATTTCCCTAGTTACTCCCAAAACACGGAGCTTCCGGATAGGCAAAGGGAACTGAGCGTTCGACCCTCGGTTGAAAACGGGCCCGGGTTCTATTCCCGGTGGTGGTTAGTATGCGCGAAATTACCTAAGCTGTCGAAGAAATTTTAACAGTACTACTACTATGGAAACTACTACTCGTGTTTGGTGTAACAAGTTTTCCCCCATCTCGATTTTCACACAGGATCTGGAGTCGGGCATAAACTCCTAAGAAGAGTTACTCGGTAAAGACTCTGCAAAGCAGTACTTCCCAACTTCCATGTTTTCCAAGTCACGCTTTGCCGTACGCCACACAAGCTTCTCGGCGCACAGCTCCGTTATTAGCTTCATTCCGACTTTGAGAAAGAACCAAAGACTAAGTCTGGAATAAANAGTTACTCGGTAAAGACCCTGCACGGCAGTACTTACGAACTTCCATATTTTCCAAGTCACACTTTGCCGTACGCCACACAAGCTTCTCGGCGCACAGCTCCGTTATTAGCTTCATTCCGACTTTGAGACAGAACCAAAGACTAAGTCTGGAATAAATTATTTTAAAGTATCTACAGCGAACTTAGATAATACGACAATATTCGGACAAATTAAGCGCATGCGCAATAAAAATTTTAATGGATGTTAAGATTGCGCGGCACACTAAGAGCTCACCAGCGGAACACCGTTCGGGAAGTACCAACACATAGGAATCGGCAAAATTAATGTGTTTAAACAGCAAAATTCGACAAAGATTTATGGTGGAGTTTGTATCAGATAACTTGAACGAGTGATAAACCATTTACTTATTTATTTATATATATTCTTTCAGACTACTAATAGGCACCAGGCCAGGTGGTAGTCATTGTTGGGGGGGAGATGAAAAATTAGGTACTGCCTGATATTCACCCTAGTAGGGGGGAAAACCTCCCGAAAGTAGTACGTCACGCAATACAATTATAAAACTTAAAAATTACAAAATATACATTTTGCAACGTTATTACAATATTT
This sequence comes from Ladona fulva, assembly GCA_000376725.2. Taxonomy (NCBI): domain Eukaryota; kingdom Metazoa; phylum Arthropoda; class Insecta; order Odonata; family Libellulidae; genus Ladona; species Ladona fulva. The sequence goes on along the minus strand of KZ308290.1, from coordinate 704,487 downwards.
ACAAACTACAAAGTTTTGTTATATTGCTTATTACGCAAAGCCGTTTTAATTCTATTAATAGATGGTAGAAAGGGGGAAATTCTCCTATTTAATAATAGAAAAAAAGATTTTTACAGAACATCGCTAGCATGAATCCAACTGAAAATTGTAAGCGTGGAATTACTTAAATTTTCCCTGATAAAGTCAAGAAATTTATATATCTACCTATAATCAAGCGAATTTTCTATGAATAGCGATAAAGTCACGGAAGTACACAAACATAAGGAATAGTTCTCATTTACTACCTTGGCGACGCTCGAAACTATTGCATCCAATTGTATCCCTGTAAATAAACAAGCGTTAACTACACGCCTAGAGAATATTTGCTAACAATTTAACGTTGATTAATATCGTCATTATTGAAATTGCATTATAAAAAATTTACAATACATAAACTTTGATGAGAATGGTTTCTTTCCGCAGGAGGTCTCAGTCTTCCCAAAGCGTGGGAGCGGCGATCTGTGGCACCGGAAGGGATGCAGGGGAGGGCGAGGAGGGTGGTGCAGAGGGTCTGGAAGGGTCCAGGGAGACTCTCGAAGTGTCCAAAGTCGATGAGACCCTCATCACGGAAGACTCTACAGGTGAGATAGTCGCCGATGCAAACACCGTTACCCAGTTACCATCGGTCCTTGGAAACCGCTATCTGGAGATTAGAAAACCTCCTTCACTTTCAATATTGAAGCTGTTCCGTTTGAACCCGATTTAACCGGATACACAATATGATACGGGGAAAATCATCAAAATTATTACATGCCACAGTGTGCTACTACAAAATACACAGACGAAATGTTTGATGAAATTATTACATCCCACGACGTATTACTACAAAATTTACCGATGAATAGTGTTCTGGATATGAAAGAATTTGAGTCAAATATCCAGAGTTTTATCCCAATCAACTCTAATGCTGTATAAACGCTAAATGGGTGTCTGAATTCTTCCGATTATATATAGTATTCAGTAAGGGCAAAAAATAATTTGGCGTCACAAACAAAGAGAACTTCAGGCGCCGATGTCGACAAATAAATTTGAAACTGAAACCAACCTGATAAGTGTTAAATGGCTTCTTCAATAAGAAAAAGGATTAAATATTCCAGTGACGACATATGCTTATAGAGGATATACTATTAAGCTACAAAGAATCAAAGAACTTCGTACATAGTTTTACTCCAAAATGGTCACGATAGATATTGTCGCATGGCATTGTTACTAGTATCTAACAATGATGTCGTAACTAGTTTAAACCCGCAACAATGAGTTGTTAAAGCGGCTTTTCATGGACGACAAAGAAGGTTTTTTACCCTGTACGCAATCATGAATAAAAGATAGGTTTTTGGAACTTTGTACGTAAATTATTCTCATTTAAAATGTATGCAATAACTCAAAAAAAGAAAGGTTCCATTTTTAACTGTGTCATAAGATCTGTTTCTCGGTACGATGGGTTGATTCTCAGAAATAAGCAATATTTTACATGGGCTAGCTGTACAATATGGCAGAAATAATAATATAAGAACTTTTAAAACCTACTAAAAGTAAGTAACTTTACCTAAGATTTATCTAAACTACTAGTACTTGAGAACTACTTTTGCACCTTGATTTCAAACTTAGAAATCTCGAAACACTGATACGATTTTTGTGCTACATCTGGTCTCGTAAAATTCCCCGATAGATGCAAACAAAGTTAAATTTGTTGCAAGCTGTTGCACCATTGTCGAAAGAGTATCATTGCTAAAGACTACTGTACCACTTAATTACGACAATGCTCCAAAATTACGCTTTAATTACGGTAACAATAGTGTTCAGTCTCACTTGGAGATTAACTTGCCATAATTGCTTACCATCATTACTCATGTATTTTTCTTCACTAAAGCAGTCGATTCATGAATTTTCAAAACAAGTACTTCTTTATTCATTGGTTTAGTGGGTGTCAGCACGGAATGCTACAGAGCTGCCCCCTGGATTTACATCGGAGATTCGGAGGAATTACGCGTTTGGCAGAGGCGAGTGGTGGCGGACATCAGCGCCGGCGGTGGCAGAAACCGACACCAAAGCGCCTCTTCTCAGAAAAGCAAGGGTGAGTGTATGAATGTGATCCCAACTACAATGAATTGCACTTTGCATAATTAATGGGAAGAAAATAGGATTGCGAATGGGTAAAAATCAGCAAACGTGACTAAATGTATTCATTCCACGCACGAGAAAAAGTAATTTACGTAAATGCAACATATCATCTTTTAAACAAAGGAATGAGCTTTACGCACCTCACAGATACACTTTAACTCTTAAGAGTGAAAATCACTATCAAACCACTAATACTTGTTACCGACTTTCATTTATGTCATCTTTACTTGTAGATATAAATAACTTTAATAAGAGTATTTAATATTCATAGCATATTAACAGCATTGTCAACCGTTCTCTTAGTACCTGCTATTACTATCTTGAAAATAAGACTCTATATGGTTGCTACGTAAATTAAACAATAAAACACGCGTATCCAGATTTGAGAATATTTCTCGGTTAACCGGTTTATCGGTTATCCGGTTTATCTGTCGATCGGTTTCTCGGTTAACCTGTTTCTCGGTTGCTCAGGGAAGTGGTGCAAGAACTACTGTCCGTGAGCTACTTTCATTCGGCCCGCTGAGATAGTACACAACAATAAGAAATCACTAAACGATAAGAAATTATATCAATAGTACCTACTTCTGCCCACGATGAGTTACTATCCTCCGTATGATTTAATAAACATAATTCATAAACAATAATTCATACTTTAATTGAAGATAATTAAGACGTGAAATGAAAGAAGGCATAACCAGAAGAGCTCAATTAAGAAATTCGGAAAACCGGTTGACAACCTTTAATCACTTCGTTGAAAGAAAATCGGTAAACCCTAATATATTGATGAAGTGGTTCAGAAAACCGGTTAACAGTTCTCAACAGCTTCATTGGAGTAAAACTTGTTAACCTGTTTTCTAAATCACTTCAATGAAGGAAAACTCGCCGAACGAGAAAGTCGGGAAACCGGTTAACCGAATAAGTTAACCGATTAACCGGCTTCCTGGCGTCATGGTAACCGAAACTCCCTTTTTTGAATGTATTGTTTTTCGCACCCTACGCAGGGGACGCTGGAGATGAAGAAGAAGGGGACGATGATGAGGATGAGGAGGAAGATGAGGAAGAGGGTGAAGAGGGGGAGGGGGAGGAGGGGGGCAAGAAACAAGTGAGCAGGAGGGCGAAGAAGAAGCGGAAGAAGAGAGGAAGGGGTAGGGAGGGGGAGGATGACGGCGAAGAATCTCCCACGGGATCTCTAGAGTCCACCAACTCCGAGAGGGACTTCCGTCGAAAGTACCAAGCCATCACGCACAGGATGGTCCACCGGAAGTCCAGCGTGGAGATGTACCGGAGGCTGGCGTCCAAGTCCTTCGGTGAGTAAAAACCATTAGACTCAGTTCCTCATTAGTGAGGAACAACGCGATTCCTATGCACGACCAATGAGGAAATTCCGCGGGCTTTTAAAACATACAAGGAAAAGGGTGACTTGGCACGATAAGGCGTGCACCTAGGAACATTCCCAAGGAGGAACGGACATTAACAAAGTCTGATGTGACCGGAACCCGAACCCAGGTCTTCCAATTGCCGGTTGGTTGCTATAACCGTTGAGCTATCCCGCCGGAAAATTTCTCCCTAACGGCATGGATAAATGTTTTGGCGGGATAGATCAATGGATAGAGCAACCATCCGGCAATTGGGAGACCCAAGCTCAAGTCCCGATCCCGTCAGACTTTTTTCACGTCCGTTTCTGCTTGGAAACTTTTAAAACATGTTCATTACTAGAGTGGATCAACAATCACCCGTGTCTGAAGACAGGCAGCGTTGCTAGGGGATGTTTGCTGCACCATCGGATGCTCCCATATTCCAAACAAAGACTAATGATAATTTAGACTGATTCACTGGTTAAGTTTGATATGGCACCCATTAGTATCAAAGGTGTTTGATGTTCCTCGACAATATGAAGTATGCGCAACATCGATCAGCTATCCGCTTTCTATTTTTAGATGGAAAAGCGAATATATTCTCTATTTGTAAGTCACTTATAGTCTTTGAAATCCGTGTGTTTAGCGAAATCAAACGAGGCAAAGATACCGTGGTACGGTGGTTGACGAGGCTAATCCGTTCCAAGATTGTCGTCGTTAACCAAAAACGTTTTTATCCTAGGCGCGATTTTCCACAACCATAGCACAGGTCAAATATGGAGATAAAACTCATTTAAACGCCATTCAAATATGGTGCGCATAAATTGTTCTATTATATTTGCAACAAGAAAATTATTAGTAATAAATTAATAGTCATAAAGAAGTTTTTAACTGTCAATATTAACCTCAAGGTAACGTAAGCCATAGACGTCGTCGTTATCCTAGACAATTGTTAATGACAATCATTCGTCGTTAACCAAGTACGTCGTTAAGTAAGGCCGTCGTTAACTAAGGCTGTCGTTAAACAAGGTACCACCGTATTAAAGAGACACTTGAAGAGCCAGTGGTAAAGGATATTTCTGGCAATACGGTGTTACAATATGACTATTGCTCCAGATACATTTCCTGTCTATGTTTGATCTATTTCAAGACAGTACAATTCGTACATACATCAGGCATAGGGAAGGTTATAAATGAAGGAATTCCGACAATACAGTAGGTTTCTGAAACTCGCATAAGTTATGCGGCTCGAATAATGCGTTATCCAGACACACAAAGTTATACGTTTGCGTACCACTGCTCTAACGAAATGTAGAAATTGGAAAATATGGGTTCGAGAATTTTTCACCTTTTTTCCTTCCTCCAAATTTACTTAGTCTTTAAATCGTTTATTTATTAAGACACATTTGCCTATATATTCTTATGAAAATATTGACAAATTAAACAGTGGCAATGGCCGTATCATAACTGATCATTTCGACGGAATTACGGAAACTTCATCAATTTTTTTTATTTTATATTTTCGTGTGTTCAGGATTTTATATCAAAGTAGAGTGCCATAAAAAGGCGCAATTTTTTAATTATTCAAAGGATCTCCGTAATTGTACAAATTTTAAGTTGTTATAATTTTAAATCTACATCTACGTTCGGATTTTTTTATTCTGGATACCCTAGTTCGGAGTTGAATATTGTTGATAAGCGATGAGAAACGCATGGTTCACATGCTTTGAATTTAGATGAAGACATTGAAAGAGAAAAAAGTCTGCCGCAGCCAGGAATCGAACCCAGGTCTTCCACTTTCCGGGCGGGTTCGATTCCCGGCTGCGGCAGACTTTCTCTCTTTCAATTTCTTCATCTTGAATATTGCTGACAAGCCCTGTGTCAGTGTCTAGAAGAAAGTTTAAATACCAAGTCATGTTTCAACAAGTATGGTTTGATCATAATTATCGTGAAAAAATCTCTGACAGAATAATCCGATGAATTTCGTTTATTGTGTAGTTTTTACAATATGCGAGCTCTAGCGACATGTCGGATGAAAGGTACAGAACGGTAAGAACAACGGAAAAAAATTTTCGATGGGCCAAAAAGCTATTTTAGGAAAATATCTTTACATTTTACGTTACTAAACCACGTCCTCTTAAAATATCTCGGCTGAGTTATTTATTATTTTGGGAAGTACAACATAAAAGTTTCTGAAAATCGACTCGAAGAGTTTCTTATGGAATGACTGGGTGATTCGGTTACCCTTGGCAAATATAAATGTAACTCTAACCTAATCTCTTCTTTCTTCGCTAAAATACAACGCACAAAAAAATTCTGTCACTGTCGCCGCCACTTGAAAGATAGGCAGTTACAAAAGGGGCGAAACACAATACTGTAGAAATATCCCCAATTAAACGTGTCTTATGGATTTGACCTCATTTCTGCTCCTTCCTTTTTGACTTGTCCTACTTTCCCCAACTCTAATTCCCCGAACTAGAAATTAACAACATACAAGCCAACCCTTTACTAGCCAAACTCACTGTGCCAAGATATCGCAAGCCTCTTCTATTGCATCCGCATGACGTGAACATATGAGAAAAACTTAAAGTGACTGACTGAAATGAATGGTCCATTGGGACTAAATGGCATCGACCGACATGTTTAAGCTAATCTTTAGACTTTCATAAAGAATCATGATTATCAATGCTTCAGCCCATTAACAGCTACTGAAAGCAATGTATGTGAATGTAATCCAACCTCTTTAATTCGTGTAAAATAGTACGCAATGCAACTTTCAACGATAAGTGACCTTCCAATGTCATCATCCAGCTTAATACGAGATCATTTTTATTCAGCAACTTTTCCCTTTGCTAAAGCACGCGCTTTGACATTTTCCGTTAAACATTACACGTAATACGTGTGCATTTTACACGTAGCGTCTTATTACACCGAAATATATATGAACCGAAAAGTTTTACTAACTTTTACTACAGAGCATCATTAAGTACCAATTCTGATATACGAAATTCAGAGAGCCAAAGCAAAAACAGTTTCGTTAATTGACTGCCACGACGGAAACAGCAAAAATAAACAAGAAAATAAACAGAAATTCTTATGCAGGGTACTTAAAAATACACAAATAAGAGAAAACATTGTAGAAAATTAACAGTAAGTTCCTTTGATAATACAATATCCTCTACGAAATGGATATATACAGCAAAAAGTTATCAGACAAACATATTTACATTTGTATTGATACCCCACGAGCAGCCGTATGGCGTTTGACAGGGGGTATGAAAACACCGAACTCCCAGTTAACTTTGCGAACCTTAAACTATCCGGAAAAAAACAGTATTAGCTATCCATTATCGCTTTAATCTAGCAAAATCTATATTGTATATTTATAAACGAAATTTTATAAATTCGCAAAATAACCGAAATAATTCTATATTCATAAAAATAATTATTACACCAATAATAACTGTGAATATAAATTCATCATGGCATGCCATTTACGCTAAGTTATAGCGAATTACTTAAATCAGTGGAATATATTGCCAAAATAGTAAAAAGGCAACAAAATAATAAATAATCTAGAAATAAATATAGTAATCCAGAATTTCCAAGCACTCTTGGTATTTCATCAGATCAAAGAAGGCGATACAATTATTTTTTATAACCAAATACGAGATAAACTGAAACGAAATTCTCTTCGTGGAATCCAATACGTTCCCAAAAAATAAAAAACTCCGC